>MU843577.1:17457-50661 GCA_030867255.1 Colletotrichum somersetense
GGGGGGGGGGGGGGGGGGGGGGGGGGGGGGGGGGTGCAGCCATTGTCAGTCACCTAGGGTGGCTAGGCAAGAGACATTTCGTCATCATCCTCGAGTTCGGGGAGTTTTGCGGATGGAGGACTGATCGCAGACGTCCATCAGCTGGGAGGGGAATACCCAGACTGACTGGGCTCCTCCGAGTCCCCCTCGTTAGAATCTCTGCACAGCGCCGTACCGACACAAACGGCTTCGTCACATGGGTTGTCGCAATCTTCAACAACCCTGAAATACTACCGTCGGCGATTAGCAGACCGAAAAGGTAAGGTAGGACAAGGACAAGGGCATTGCAAGACACTGCAGGCAGGCAGGCCGACTGTGTTCATTTGCTGCTCTTGTGTCGAGAATGACCGGGGCTGGGTGTGCAAGATTACCCTCCCCTCTTCTCCCGCGCGCTCTATCGTCCCAAAGCATTGGACTCTTAACTGTCACCCTGTCTCGTCGAGTAGGTCACCTACGGATTCCAGCCTACAGACAATTGCTGTGCGGAACATTGAAGTGGCTAGCACCAAGCGGCCCTGGTACCGCAAGTATGGGCATGGTGGCACGGATCTAGCAATGGGAAGTCACATAAGTGCATGCGATTGCCGACGGTTCTAATCGTCCTGGCCAGTGGGGAGGACCTGCGTGGATCCGAGACCTTGGCAATGGCATACATGGTTGGGCAGCCATCCGTTGTGGAAGTAGACGGACGACAGGGCAGAGTTGGTGTTCAAGACTACGTAGGACGCAAAAAGGCCTCTCGGCGGCGCATCGTCGCTCATCGGGCAAGATTGAAGCATGCGACTGGCAGTTCGAGGGCGCTTCTAGGTAGATAAACTACTAACTAGCCATCGCATGGGTCTCCATCGCTGATGGCCATGACGGACGTTTCTCATGTCGACATGGGGCGTTGCTGATTGGCCTCTCGTTAGCAATCGCAGCCCGGGCAATATGAAGATGCGCCACAGCTGAAACTTGGTGCAAACCAATAAATAGCCGATGCTCAATAATGGCGATGGACATGAGTAGAGTAGAGGGCGGTCTACACTAGCAGTGCAAGAGCGGCGTTGACTAGCTCCGTCTCGGCCTCTTGTCCCACGACAGCAGCAGCAAACGAGAGGTAATGCTCGGTACGGATACAGGAGGAGGCTAAAATCGAAGAAAAAAGAAGAAAAAAGACGGGGTAAAAAAGCTTCGGCTTACTCGTGTCTCTGCAGCGGTGTTGTTTTGGCAAATACTCGGATGAATCTTATTCCACAAGTGGACGCGTTTCAACCCAACGTGGCGAAGAGGCTGGGATGTATATCTGCTTCGTTGGCATCGAGCGTGAGGATGTATCCCGCAAAGATGGCCACTACCTACACCTACAGGGAGAGGTTCTTCGGATATGATTAGTCACAGGAATCGGCCAACGCCATTCGTGGCTTCGGTCTCGTTCCCCCATTTGTTTCGCAAATGGTCAGGTCGGGTCAGGTCAGTCATGACGGCGGCCATGCCCTCATTCACTCGGTGCTTGTCATCTCGCGTCAAGGTCAAGGTCGCGCGCTACGCTACGGGACGCATTACTCTCTCTCACCGGTTTCTCCCCTCTAGCCCAGCCCTTGATCGAATAAAGGATTGGCGGTATGCGAACCAAGACTAGTTAGTGGTTAGTGGGTGGCAGTCTGGCAGATGACTCGATATCAAAGCCGTCTACGTAGCGCCACCGACCGAGCCCCAACCACCCCATTAGGTACATAGGCACAAGATTCCAGCAGGCTGGCGCTCGGCAGCTTTTATCTACACTACATATCTAGTAGACTATCTACTATGTAGCGATTGAGAACAATGAGGCCCGAGGGGGTATCGGCGACGTGAGAAAGATGGTGTGAAGGGTTGAGCTTAGCTTCATTAGTGGGCATTCCCGGCAAGGAGTCAGCCAGCATGGCACACTCACACGCAGGAGGGGAGGGGGGTGGGCGGCAGCGACTGCAAAAAGATACGGATACCTACCTAGGTAAACTAGGTGAAAAAGACAAGCAAGCCATGAGAGACGGACTCGAAACGGTCTGGCTGTTGCTGGCTCTCCTCTCCCGAAGGACGAGTGCGATTGGTTCATGTCGTCACAATCAATCACGACGGCACACAGGTCGATATGTAGATGATGGGGTTCAATCAAGCCCCACCATCAGTAAGTACATCGTAAAATACATCGTACATGTGGACTGGGCATGGCACGGCCCTGCGGTTGGTCGATGGGGGGGTGGTGGTGGTGGTGTACACTACGATGTACATCAGTATGTAGCCTGGCGGGTGGAGGGATAGATAGGTTTTGTGGTGTGGTGTGGTGTCTCCCTTTACCGTGCATTTGGGATGGATACCTACCTATTGATGGTACTGGTAAGAAGCAAGAAGCGAGCGAACGTTACGATGGGAGACGATGAAGAAAGGTGGTGGGTTTCCAAAGCGACGACAAACCGATTGATTCCCTACGACGAGTAGGGTGTAGGTAGATAAATCGGTCGTCAAGCGTTGTTGGTCCTCTTGACAGACAGACAGAGCGAGATGCCAGTCAGTCAGTGCTGGGCTTGGTCGCCGTGGTGTTGACGAGGTGCTGCTGCTGCTGCTAAAGTCAGGGCGATGCCATCGGGTCCTATCCTCGCCTATCTACAAATAGACCAGCTTTGTATCCGTAGTTTACACTACAAAGCTGGTCCTTGCTTGCGCCTGGCCCGGCTTCGCCCCTCAGGAACAGATGGCCAGGTAAGTAGGTAGGTTGCCGTAGTGGATGGATGGGTGGTGTCGAGCCCATGCTGCTGCTGCTGTTGCTGCTGCTGTTGCTGTTGCTGTTGCTGTTGCTGGTGGTGGTGGTGGTGGGTAGCTGTCAAAGCAGTCAGTGGATGCGCCCCGATGGTCTGGGGTATAGGGGACCTTGGAAGGGAGGTAAGGTTAGGGGGGTGCTTTGCATACTCGTACATCCATTCATCACTGACCATCAGCCTTCAGGTACTTTACTTACATTGGGTACTTTGCCATGGGCTTTGAGGCGTCGGAGCTGGACAAAGTTGCCCTGTTTTGGCGCCTTGCCTTGCCTTGCTCAAGCCAAGCACTTGGCCAATGTCTAACGACACAGGTGGCTTCCGGTATATAGGTAGTCTCCTCGTATGCTCTTTCTTACCTGTATCGTGGGCAACAGGACAGAATACAGGATATGTAGTTTATGACATGACATGACAGCCTGAGACCGAAAAGGTGCAGCAAGTCTTGATTGAGAAAGAGCTACGTACGGGGGGGGATGGGACAATTGACCAGGACTAGGGACGCTGGGACTGACCCGCTGTCTTCCCTCTTCCTTCTTCTTTCTAATTCAATTCACACTGCGGGAGTTGCCTTGGAATCCTTGCTACCCTACCCGTTCGTGCAGCAAACGCTCATCGTCCATTCCCCATTCCTCCCCCCTCACCCGCACCCGCGCACCCTCACCATCACCCACCCTCCTTCTTTCTCTCTCGCCCTCTTCATTCCAGCACACAGGTACCTACGTACGGATGGGTAGGCACGTATCGGATGCCCTTTCCCACCCCCTGAACCGTTCATCACTTCCGCCCCCCCCTCCCCTCCTTCCCCTTCCCCCTCCCCCCCTTCCATCTTCGGCTGTGTGGCCCCCCCTCCCTTCCCTCCCAACTTGCAGAATAGCATCGCCCATCTCCTTTCTTTTCGGGAACCCATTTAACGGCATGGCATTCCGATCTCCTTCTCCTCTTGCTCGCAGCACCAAACGCTACACTACCTACGACACTAATGTGCCAAGGTGCGTGCGTGCGTGCGTGCGTGCGTGCGTGCATGTCTAGCCGCTGTGGAGACGCGGCCACCATCCATCCATTCCATCATCCCACCCCATCCAACCAGCCCAGCATATGTAAGTCATCCTCCGCTTCCGCCCTTTAGGTATTTTACGCAGTGCCTAGTTTACATAAACTAGACACCATACCATCACCTTGACCATGGAACACTCACGTGGCCCCTGGATCTCACTTCCGGGGGGGGGGGGGGGAATCTGAGTACTCACTGTATGTAGTGTACTAGGTACGCAGTAGTCTGTCTACTTTGGATATCTACAGTACTCTTTGCCTCAGTGCCTCAACCTTGGTCAATCAGTGCTAGCTAGCCTGGCTCGCCTCTGTTTGACACGAGACTCGAAAGCGCTTTGGAGTCGGGTCGGGTCCCTGTTGCAGCATGTTCAGAACGTCGTCTTCAACTTCTACCGCGCCCTTCTCCCGAAGCACGTCTAGTCGAGTCTGCACTTCTGATACGAACCCCCAGGCCTCCTGTCGCTCCCGACGTTTCCTTCTTCTCACGTAGCCAGGTCTTACGGGTGGCCATGCCTAACGTAACGTAACCTAACCTAGCCCGTTGTCGGCGTCCTTGTCGGATACGGTACTGTCCAACCGAACCGGGCTGGTCTGGTCGACGGTTAGCCAGATTGCTTGCTTGCTCAGCATACGTGCGTTTTGGCCGTGGCGCATCTCTCGATGGTTCCCAGTGCAGACAAAACAGACCGTTAACACACCACTGTAGTGCAAAACGGGCTTGGCCAGCCGTGGCAGGCAGTTTCTTTAGTTCCCGCGCCGCACAGATGGTCTTGAATAATGCACATTCCTAGGTATTCTGCCATTGCCTGTTAACAGAGTACTCATGCTTATAGCTTATTCGGACGACGAGCTGACGTGACGGACAGGCTGCTTCACTCATGCACCCGACTCGTGCCATGCGATGCGGTTCCCGAGCCTCCCTCCCATCGCCACCTCGGCTGATGTTTGATTCCCCGACTGCAGGATAAAGGACCGATCCCAAGGTTTCTGCCAGGGTCCCACGAAGCCCACGGTTTCCAACGTTGCAATGCAGGGGGTCCGCGTTCCCGGCCGAGAACGAGGAGGAGGAGGAGGAGGAGGAGAGGAAGAAGAAGCCTAATCCGCTACCCAAAGTCCGACGACGAGTCCGACCGCAGTCTTGGCTGGAAGAGCAACCTGTCTCCAGGTTGAGTGGTATGGACCGCAGCGCTTCACGATAGCCGACGTTTCAGCTGCTGGCCGGAGGACCTGCTCCTTACCTCTCTGCCTAGCCCTGATCGCACGCTCGCCAGGCTAACAAAGAGTTCCCGTACCATTTTGTTCATCAGTACCCTGGATGGATCATGACTCCGTCAGATCAGGCAACGGAATGCAGGAGACGGACGGGTAGTGTAGATGGTGTATGTAAATTGGGAAGCGGGGGGGATGATGCCGCTGGGGCCTCGCGGCCGCCCTGGGCTACCTGGGCCATGAAACCGGGGCGGCCGACCCAAGCAGGGCAGGGTGCCAAACAAGGCGAAAATGCGGCGAGTTGGGATATTTTCTTGGTGGTTCTTATACACTAGGACAATGTAAGTGGTCTTAATCACCTTGTGGCAAAGTACCTACCTTAAGCCATTGATGACTGGACAAAGCACTCAGTAAGCCAGGTTTTCCTTACGCTGTGCTGTGAGCGGACAGAGGAGCCTTCTTCCCGTATTTCTTATTTCGGGTCCCTCGCCCCCTCCTTTCCCGGTTTACATACCGTACCGTACTGTACCTATAGAGTCGGATCCCTTCTTGCATAATGGGGAGGCATGCCAGGACTTAGGAAGGGCGGAAGAGGGGGGGGGGGCGTGTGTGTGTGCGTTCTGCGAAGCTGCTGGTGGTTTACCGATTGTTGGGATGAGGCGATCGGTCGGTTTCTTTTGCTTCCTGTTTTCCTTTCTTTTTCTGCCTTCTTCCTGCGCGACCCGCGAGATGCCCAGCAAAGTTACACTACATTGCATCCATGCTGCCATGCGCACAGAGAACGGATCGGAAGAGTGGGGGAGGAGGACGGGGCGCGGGCGCGGGTGCGGGTGCGGGCGCGGGCGCAGAGAACAGAGAATAGAGAACAGAGGTTCGGGAACACGCTGTGCGACCGTGTGACTACACCACCTACCTAGCACCGGGGGCTCCGCGATATTTTGTTTCTTCTAGAAACATCCTATAGTGTCGAGCCTCGGGCATGATGCCTACCTATGCTGCGTCTTTCTGACGGCGTTGAGAGTACCTTTTATTGTTTGCCTGTGCTACTTTGAAAGGGACCACCTTGGATATGTATTATACCCCAGTGTGACTGAATAGCACACGGCCGTCCTCGTCAGACGGGCCTTGTCCCCGGGGAGGCTGTCATTATGGCTGCAAGCAATCAGAGAGTCTCCATGTTAATTTTTCGCACCAATTCAGTGTCTGGAGAGCAATCATCTGCCGCCGGAAGTGCGGGTCGCGATATTGTTCTTGGGATACACAACAGGACGCGCCATTCGCGTGTCAGAATTACGTGCCCCGGTATGAAGTATATGTACCTATGGACAGTACATAAATGGTGGAGGTACCTAGCGGTACGTATCGGGAGACCAAGCCAAGTTGGAGGTCTATCGATTAGCGATAACAGCCAAGATAGCGATAGCAATGGCGATAAGCCCCCCGAGGTCATGTCAAGCGCGCCACAAGCATTCTGATTCGCCCGGCAGCCGCCCCGCGTCTCGCCTCGCCTCAGTTCAATTTTCATCCTCATCATCAATCATCAAACGCCCCAGTCTGTCCGAAGGGGCGAAAGGGACCATTTTAGAGCTTTCCTTTATCGTCCTCTCACTGCAGCGACGAGGCTGGCACAACACACTTTGAAATCATGACGAGTCTAAAGCGCTCGCTTGAGGCAGATCCTTTTGCCGCCAACATCTCCAGCAAGGTCTATGTCCGGTCCACGAGAAAGGGCAAGGTCCAGAAGATTGTGAGAGAGGTCTACCTGCGTCAAGACATCCCCTGCTCGTCCAAGCTCTGCAGGACCTGCTTGCAGACGGCCCCTAGAGATGCTGCCAACAATGGTGAGGGCCACAAACTTGACTGATGGACGACATCGTCGTGCTAACACTCGCTAGTTCAGCCGTTTGTACTCTCTGATAAACCGGCAGGCACCAAAGCGTTTCCCCAGGGGCACTACATCGTTCCCGACACCAATGCCCTGCTGAACGCCATGGACCTCTTCGAGCAGAGCTCGGCCTTCTATGACGTCGTCATCCTGCAAACTGTGCTGGAGGAGCTGCGTAACCGCTCGCTGCCGCTATACAATCGCCTTGTCGGTCTTACCAAAAGCGAGGACAAGCGTTTCTACGTCTTCTTCAATGACTTCCGCCTCGAGACCTATGTCAACCGTGAGGCCAACGAGACCGTCAACGACCGCAATGACCGCGCCGTGCGTAAAGCCGTCAAGTGGTACGCTGAGCACCTAGCCCAGACCAAGGCCAAGACAGTCCCCGCCGTTGTCATGCTCAGCGACGATCAGGACTGTCTGAGGAAAGCCAAGGCCGAGGGTGTGGCTGCCATGTCGCTATCCGACTATGTTGGCGGGCTCGAGGATGGCGAGCGGCTGCTCGATATGGTGGCCGAGTCGCGGAACTCGAGCTACTCCAAGAAGCCGGCCGGTCCCATATACCCAGAGTACTACACCATGTCCAAGTTGATGACGGGGGTCAAGGCCGGTCTTCTGCACCAGGGCATCTTCAATGTCTCGCCCTACAACTACCTGGAGGGCTCCATTCACGTCCCTGCCTTCCCCAAACCTCTGCTCGTCCTCGGCAGGGAAAACATTAACAGAGCTGTCAGCGGCGACGTCGTCGTCGTCGAGGTCCTGCCAAAGGAGCAGTGGAAGGAGCCGTCAACCAAGATTATCGAGGAGGAGGCTGTCACTCGTGACGAAAACGCCGACGAGGAAGAAGTCCAGGACTTTGTGTCGGAGAAGGAGCGCAAGGCGTTGCAGGAAGAGGTCAAAAAGACGCATAGCAAAAGCACCGAGGGTCGTGCCCAGCCAACGGCAAAGGTTGTCGGCATAATCAAGCGCAACTGGCGGCAGTACGTCGGACACATCGACCCCTCATCCGCGAGCAAGAGCGGCGGCCAAGGCCGCAAGCAGGACAACGTCTTCCTCATCCCCATGGATAAGCGTATTCCCAAGATCAAGCTCCGATCGAGGCAAGTCCCCGAGCTCCTCGGCAAGCGTCTGCTCGTTACCATCGATGCGTGGGACCGCGACTCCCGGCACCCCATTGGCCACTTTGTCCGTTCGCTCGGCGAGCTCGAGACCAAGGCCGCCGAGACGGAGGCCCTGCTGTTGGAGTACGACGTGCAGTACCGTCCCTTCCCCAAGACAGTGCTCGACTGCCTCCCGAAGGAAGGACATGATTGGAGAGTTCCCCAGAGTCTGGAAGACCCTGGCTGGAGGGACAGAGAGGACCTGCGCAAACTCCTCATCTGCAGTATCGACCCAATCGGCTGTCAGGATATCGACGACGCACTTCACGCGCGGCCGCTTCCCAACGGCAACTTCGAAGTCGGCGTTCACATCGCCGATGTCTCTCACTTTGTTAAGCCCGCCAATGCCATGGACACGGAAGCTAGCTTGAGAGGTACGACGGTATATCTTGTGGACAAGCGAATCGACATGCTGCCCATGCTCCTCGGTACCGACCTGTGCTCGCTGAAGCCCTACGTCGAGCGCTACGCCTTCTCTGTCATTTGGGAGATGGACGCGAACGCGGACATTGTCGGCGCCCGCTTCACCAAGTCGGTCATCCAGTCCAAGGAGGCTTTCAGCTACGAGGCGGCCCAGCTCCGCGTCGACGATGCCTCCCAGCAGGACGACCTCACCAACAGCATCAGGACGCTCATGATGCTATCCAAGAAGCTGAAGCAGAAGCGCATGGACGCTGGCGCCCTCAGCCTGTCGTCTCCCGAGGTCAAGGTGCAGATGGAGTCCGAGACATCGGACCCCATCGACGTCAAGACGAAGCAGCACCTCGACACCATGTCACTGGTCGAGGAGTTCATGTTGCTCGCCAACGTCAGCGTCGCCAGCAAGATCTACGAAGCATTCCCCCAGACCGCCATCCTCCGTCGCCACGGCGCCCCGCCCAAGACCAACTTTGACGAGCTTGCCAACCAGCTGAGGGTCAAAAAGGGCCTGGAGCTCCGCGTCGACTCGAGCAAGGCGCTCGCCGACTCCCTCGACCAGTGCGTCGACCCCGCCGACCCCTTCTTCAACACACTCGTCCGCATCATGGCCACCCGCTGCATGATGAGCGCCGAGTACTTCTGCTCCGGCACGCAGGCGTATCCCGAGTTCCGCCACTACGGCCTGGCCTCGGAGATCTACACGCACTTCACCTCCCCGATCCGCCGCTACGCCGACCTCGTCGCCCACCGGCAGCTCGCGGCGGCCATCGGGTATGAAGCAATCCACCCGGCGGTGCGCAGCCGCGGCAAGCTTGAAGCCGTGTGCAAGAACATCAACGTGCGGCATCGCAACGCGCAGCTCGCGGGCCGCGCCAGCATCGCCTACTACGTCGGGCAGGCGCTCAAAGGCCGGGTCGCGGAGGAAGAGGCGTTCGTGATGAAGATATTCAGCAACGGCTTTGTCGTGCTCGTGCCGCGGTTCGGCATCGAGGGACTCATACGGCTGCGCGACCTCGCGGAGCCCGAGCCCGAGAGCACTTTCGATGCCGAGAACTACGTCCTCACAACGACGGGCAGCTACGATTTGAAGGTGGAGCTATTCCAAAAGGTCAAGGTCAAGGTCACAGACGAGAAGGATGAAGCGACGGGCAAGAGGGGTGTCAAGATGGAGCTTGTGAAGGCGTAAGAGGTTCTTGACGAATGAGTTTCTTGGGCATGTGATGAAGAAAGATGGGAATAGAAAATTGGTATATAAACCAAACTGCCAGAAACATTCACCAAACGACACCTTCCTCCTACAATTGACAGGTCCATCGGGTCATCTTTGAAGTGATTATGGGTTTCCCCCCGATGCGATGTGACCGCAAGATCACCACTTGGCACGTCCAGTTGTCGTCTGGTAGACATGTAAGTAATGCGCATGGTGGCCTATCCAACTGCTCCTCCTCCTCTGTCGGCTCTCTCTCTCTCTCTCTCTCTCTCTCTAACTGTGCACGTGAAGATAGGTGGTTGATGTGATATATCTTTTGGAGCGGAGGGACACCACGCGGTTGATGTTTATTTCAGGATGTGATAGACTTTACTTGACTTGTTGCAATCCGCTGTTCCACCGTGGCGACCCGATCCGGCGAGGACGGAAACCAGCGGGCGCGGTGTTGGACGACGCCGAAAACGATTTCGCAAATGCGGGGGTGTGGATGCCGGCCGAGTGGATATTATACGGAAGGGAAGAGGGGGGGAAGGGCCGGAACGCCAAGATATCCGCCGGCATTGGTGATCCGATAATCGCGGCATGCATCGTTGAGCATGGGGGAAACAGGAGAGACTGCTGAAAAAAACAACGAGAAGTGAAGTCCGAGACCGTGCTTCGACACCTGCAGCAGAGAAACAGGGATCAACAGTAAGGACGGGGGGCACGGAGCGGGTCTCCATAACCTTGGCCTGTGGGGGGGAGGAGCATTCCTGTTTTAATTTCCCAGCCACAAGTACTGACGTAGGTGACAATTTCACCGGTCTTCCAACCGATAATTAGATGTGGACGTAGGTATCGTTACAACAGCACAGACCGACTACTCAGAGGCAGCGTCATCAATCAGCTACCTACCTTTCACCCTTTTCCTTGGCCCGTACGTCCATCTCACAGGCCTCCCATGCCTTGCATGCCGCCGCCAGTTGCATCTCCTTCTCTCACTGCATGCATGCTGGCAGGCAGGCAGGCAGGCAGGCAGGCAGGCAGGCGTGGATGGCACTTCAGTGTTTGCCAGCAAATGTGAAAAAAATTACAAATGGTCGAAGCTCTGGCCACTCCACGCACCATCCCATCCTGGACACTGACACTGGACAGCAAACAAGAGCGCCGCCGACAAGGACGGTTATCCTTGGCAAGCTGAAGGGGGAGGAGCGGAATCCGCCTTTTGACCGCGCCCTGGCTTGCGAAGTTTACCTGTCTGCTACTGCTCTGCTGCTGTCCTGCCCTTTCGCCTGGGAAAGCAAGCCAGTCAGCTAGAAACGAGGACGCAACCCGGATTTGCTGGGCCTCAAGCTTTGGTGTTGACGGATCTTACGTGTGCTACGGGTGAGTACTCACACGAATGGGATGCGATGGAGGACGCAAGACCCAGTTCTCACTTGTTGAGCTGGATTTGATGCAGCAAGGATCATAGACTGAGTGTGGTGGGATGGATTGAATGCCCGGTCCGCCTGCCACTAACGTAGCTGAGGCAATCGGGAAAACCTAGTACGAGACTCGTTTGTTCCTCCAGATTAGCGATGTCGACCACAGCCTCTGTGATGTGAGACTTTGTCCTTGGGGGAGGGGGCAGCAATTCGCCGATGATATCAGGAAACCACACCTGTCATGGAAAGAATTAAAAATTGGAATAAAGAGGGAATAGAGAGAAGGGGGGGGAAACACTTCTCTCCAGATGGAAATGGTCTATCTTCAATCATGTCGTTTTGGAGTCCCCGAGTCCCTGAAAACCCCGCCGCCCTTCACGACTGATAGATGGCTCTCCCTCTCCGAGATGGGTACGTATCCGAGGCGGTCCCAGGTTCACCCTAACGCTTGACCAAAGATCACCCGGCTCACCCTGCAGCAGCACGAACGGACAGGGTAGGCCCAGCGTTGCGGCGGTTGCGTACCTAGTACCTAGGTAGTGCACTGACTGTCTCCGCCAGCGATAATCCCTGCCACTTCAGTTCCTGGCTCGCGTCACCTTGCGCTGCCGGGCCAAGCATAGCATCCAATCCAACACAGCACACTCTTCTTTCTCGTGCGACCTGTGCTGGCTTTCGACGACACTCTCTCTTCCTTTAATCCTCTTGTATCCCCCCCTCGCTCTCTCACTTCGTCCCTTTTCCTCCTCTCCCCTCAAGATCGTCTTTTGCTGTCATCTCTGTTTCCTCTGGCCGCAACATCAGATACCCAGTTTTCGATACCCGCCTGAGCTCTTGAGAGAGCTGACTGGTGTGCGCACACTGACAGACCCTGCCAGTCTAATCTGCGCCGAGACGTTGTAAGGGGCCAACATCCGTTTCCCAGAGACGCTTTTATTGTCTTTTCGGAAATCTGACTGCTTCTTCTCGGAACCAAGGCGAACAACAAGCTGCAGTTCCAGTAGGCATTAGGAACCATGGCTTCTCATCCCCAAGGAGAAGCTCTCGACGATGCCGAGCGCAACCCGTACGCCTCCGACAACAGATGGCGTCACCAGGAGAGCTCGGCTTTCGCGCGCCATGCCGCCGCCGCCCATGCCGCCGTCCAACCTCGCGATCCCCAAGAGCGAGGCACCACGGACGACCTGGCCAACTTCCTGAACCGCGACCGCGTTGAGCCCGAAAACCCCGACGCCCCTCCCAACTTCAAGCCCGTCATGATCGCTGCCGGTGAGGCCACCGGCGAGGCGCCGCGCTCGAACCCGACTCACGCCAATGAGCCGGATGCTCCCGACGGTAGAGAGATTATCTGCGGTCCGCTGCTCAACTACCGCAGGATGGACGGCGACCGCTGGTACGGAAGCGTCTTGCTTGTCGCCAAGGGCGGCGGCAAGACGCAGAGTTTCGCTCCGCACCTGGTCCTGCGTCCCGCCGACGCGGCCAACGCCCACCAGCCCCACACCGAGTCGAACGGGGTGAACGGTACCAATGGCACCGTCAACGGCGAGGGCTCCCACGCGGTAAACGGCCACAGCGCGAGTGGCACCGAGATCCAGGGTCAATGTCTTTACTCGGACCCGCGCAACACGTTTTGGGCCTTCGACCTGTCTCTTCCGCTCAGCGAAGCCGAGGCCAAGTGGGAGTACTCCATTCCGGACATGCGACAGTCGGCTACCATCCGGCCTGACCGCTTCCACTTCTTCGTCCCCGCCATCAACGAGTCGATGCGCATCATGTTCCACTCTTGCAACGGTTTCAGTGTAGGCACCGATGAGGACGCCTGGAGTGGCCCCGCCTTGTGGAACGACGTCAACCGACACCACAAGGAACGGCCATTCCATGTCATGTGAGTTCGGCGCGTCTCAGTCCGGTGTGGTCCTGGCTATGTTACTGACGTCCTCAACAGGCTGGGAGGTGGCGACCAGATCTACAACGACGGTATTCGAGTCGACGGACCCCTGCGCGAATGGACCGAGATCGCGAACCCCAAGAAGCGCAGACACTTCCCGTTTCCGGAGAAGCTGCGCCAGGCCTGCGACGACTACTACGTCAAGAACTACATCCGCTGGTACGTCGCACAGAGGAGAGTGCAGGGATGGAACCTGACATCGAGAACAGGTACTCGACGGAGCCTTTTGCGACTGCCAACGCCCAGATCCCCCAGCTCAATATCTGGGACGACCACGACGTATGTTGCAGCAACATGTGGGCTTGCGTGACAGGGGCCAGCTGACCGGTAGACATAGATTATTGACGGGTTTGGTTCCTACGTTGACGAGTTCATGCGATGCGATGTGTTCAGGGGCATCGGTGGAACCGCTCACAAGTACTACATGCTGTTCCAGCACCATCTACCTCCGCCAGTGTCCACCTATACGTCGGGTAAGTTTCGCTGTCCAACCAAGATGAGATTGGAGGCTGACCCCGTGGACAGACCACACCACGACATCGGAGGGCCAAGGCCTCGATCCCAACCAGCTCATGGACACCTATGTTGCCCCTGCTAAGTCTGACCCCAGCTACATTGTTGGAAAGCAGCCTGGTGTAAGTGCTACTTGGGCTTCTTCTTCAGAGCCACAAGCTGACTCGCTTAGCCATACGTTGCCGAGCACTCCCACAACATGTTTGCCCGGTTGGGAGCGCGAATTGCCTTCCTTGGTATCGATGCGCGGACAGAGGTATCTCTCAGAGGACCGATACTTGTGAGGAACTGCAGAAAGCTGACAAGTTATAGCGCACACGTCACCAAATTAACTACCCCGAGACCTACGACCTGATCTTTGGCCGTCTAAGGCAGGAGCTGAAGTCGGCCGCGGAGTCGGGACGCCCATTCAAGCACTTGATTCTCCTGCTGGGGATCCCCATCGCATACCCTGTGGGTCTCCGTCGCTCGCGTGTCAATTTGCGTCGAAAATTAACCCCTTCCTTAGCGCCTGACATGGCTTGAAAACGTCTTCAGAAGCCCGATCATGGGCCCGGTGAAGTTCTTGAACCGGAGATTCGGTCTCGGTACGTGTCCTACGTATAGCTGCCCGCATTGCTTGTCTTGCTAACCGTTTCCAGCCGGCGGCGTCTTCAACCACTTTGACGGCAGTGTCGACTTACTCGATGACCTGGACGACCACTACACTGCCAGGACTCACAAAAAGGAACGCAACGCCCTCGTCGAGAGACTTCAGGCTATCGCGTCAGAGTTCTCGGTCCGTATCACCATTCTAGGCGGCGATGTGCACTTGGCGGCCATGGGCCGCTTCTACTCCAACCCGCGCCTGAACATCGCCACGGAGAACGACCACCGTTACATGGCCAACGTGGTCTCTTCGGCAATCACCAACAAGCCTCCGCCAGCGGCCATCGCGAACTTGCTGGCCAGGCGGAACAAGATCCATCACCTGAACCATGACACCGACGAGACCCTGCTCAAGTTTTTTGACAAGGACCCAGGTGACACGAGCAAGACGTCAAATTCCAACCATGTGACCATGCCCAGCCGTAACTTCGCCATCTTGACAGAAAACTCGCCTAACAATAGGCTCGCGGCACCCGTCAACGGCGATGCGCGATCCACGATCTCGGGTAAGGGCGGGCACGAGTTCCTGCACAACGGCGAGGTTGAGTCGGGCTCAAAACACAAGGCTGCCGGCCAGCAACACGGTACCGGCAACGACGGTAGCTTGGACATCTGCATCCGCGTCGAGATCAACCAATCCAACAGGGAAGGCATCACTGAGGGTTACGGCGTCACCGTGCCTCAGCTCAAATACCGAAGCCAGCCTGAGCCGGTCGAGCCTTTCCCTGAGCAGGAGCGTCCTCCCGGACATGGTGAATAGAGAGAGCACCATCCGCTGGTGTCGCGAATTCTCAGTGAACTCTCGAACCGGCGGCGGATTTCTGCCGGCGATAATATCCCGTGTGGTCGGAAGGCTGATCCGAAGTATTTGTCGGTTGCATTACGTTATACCCATAAAGCGAAGGTGCTTAAGTTGAGTGACGGGTGGATGTTACTATGTCAGATGTTGACAGAGGGGCGCATCTGTGTGCTCAACCTCTGTAGTGTTTGTTGGAATTTTCTTTAAGCCGCGTGTGACCGATAATGATATGATATACCCAAGAACGGGGCCAATATACCTCTTGAATGTTTTTTTGCTTCTTCTTTGTTTACATTTTCTCCTTGTCCTTACACTGAATCAAGGCATGGGTCGGAGCAATTTTACCGATGTCGGGATGCCTTTCCGACCCCGACTCTGCGGGGAAGTCGGGATCGGAATGACTGATGACCTTATCTAGTGTAGCATACTGGGCCCACTGAGCCGACACTGGGCCGACCGCATCCGCTATCATTAGAGACCCTAGGCGCAATTTGCACAGTTGATTGGGCAATGCTTTCCCCGCAAAGTGTCAAAAGGGTTGCGATAGGCAGCTGGACAATGCTAGAGGGGTCGTTATCGCCATTTAGCGACACTAGCACCCCGACGTCATTGGTTCTCCGGACTGCCCCCCTTGAATCTATCTGCATCCATAAGCTCTCCGTAAATGTCTTGAGCTGTCCCGTCGCCTTAACCCGCCACCACCCGACGAGATCCAGAACGAAGGACTGTCCGAGCTTTCAGCCACATCACCACCCGGGAACTTTATAGCCAGGCGGTTGCCCTGCAGTTACCCCTCTCAAAAAGGCCCTTTGTCTCAAGCTTCAACCGTTGACCATCTTTTTGACGATCGACCGTACGCTTCACACCTGCCACCTGTTCAGTGCGTTCGCTCGGAGAATTTCCTTTGTGTCCAATCCGTAGTTTGGAAACCGTCGCCCTGCTGTTGGTCCTTCACATCTACCTACCCATCATGGCGTCCACACGAGCAACTGGGCTCTTGAACTCCCAACTTCGGAGCTCTGCCCGCATCACGCCTTTCGGACGCAGCGTCTCTGCAGTCCCGACCTGCCGACTCACGCCACGCCTGGCTGGCCCCGCGACGAGGACAACAACTAGATCGGTGGCTTCTGCTGCCTTCAAAATCCCCACCATCTCCAACGAGCCCAACGTAGGTAACAGAATCCTCGAAGCTGTGTGAGTCGGCAGCTGTAGGGCATGGTGGCTGACAGTCGCAATAGCATCACTACACGAAAGGCTCCGCCCAGCGTGAAGGACTCAATGCCGCGCTCGATGCCCTGCAGAGCAAGCTTCCTTTAGAGGTGCCAGTTGTTGTCGCTGGCCAAGAGGTCAGTGTTGCTGTTTCTTGTCACCAACAGTCCGACGTGGCAACTCACACTCTATAGTTGAAGAGAGACAAAATCGGGAAGCAAGTCAACCCGGCCGACCATAAAACGACCGTGGCGACGTACTCTCTGGCCTCGCCGTCCGATGTCGACAAGGCAATCGACTCGGCCCTTGCTGTTAAATCCTCCTGGGAGTCTGTCCCCTTCGCCGACCGCGCCGCCGTCTTCCTCAAAGCCGCCGACCTCATCTCCACCAAGTACCGCTACGACATCATGGCCGCCACCATGATCGGCCAGGGCAAGAACGCGTGGCAGGCCGAGATTGACGCCGCAGCCGAGCTGGCTGACTTCCTGCGCTTTAACGTCAAGTACGCCGAGGAGCTGTACGCCCAGCAGCCAGCGCACCACAGCCCCGGCGTCTGGAACCGCGTCGAGTACCGGGCCCTTGAGGGTTTCGTGTACGCCGTCAGTCCCTTCAACTTCACCGCCATCGCCGGCAACCTCCCCGGCGCCCCGGCTCTGCTCGGCAACGTCGTCGTGTGGAAGCCCAGCGACTACGCCATCGCATCCAACTGGCTTGTCTACAACATACTGATCGAGGCCGGCCTGCCCCGCGAAGTCATCCAGTTCGTGCCCGGCGACCCCGAGGAGATCACCAAGGCGGTGCTGAAGCACAGAAAGTTCGCCGCCCTCCACTACACCGGCAGTACCGCCATCTTCCGCAAGCTGTACGGCGCCATCGGCGAAGGCGTGGCCAACGGCCAATACCAGTCGTACCCCAGGATCGTCGGCGAGACGGGCGGAAAGAACTTCCACCTAATCCACCCTTCCGCCGACGTCGATAACGCCGTCAAGCAGACAGTCCGCGGCGCGTTCGAGTTCCAGGGCCAGAAATGCAGCGCGACGTCGCGGGCGTACGTGCCCAGCTCGCTCTGGCCCCAGTTTAAGGAGGGCCTGGTTGCAGAAACCGCCAAGATCAAGATTGGTAACCCGGTCGACCACAGCAACTTCATGGGCCCCGTCATCCACGAGGGCTCGTTCAAGAAGCTCTCGGGCGTCATCGATGCGGCCAAGGACGACAACGAGCTAGAGCTCATCGCGGGTGGCAAGTACGACTCTTCCAAGGGCTATTTCGTGCACCCGACCATCTACAAAACAACAAACAGGAACCACAAGCTGCTGAGCACCGAGCTCTTCGGTCCTGTACTGACCATCTACGTGTACGACGACGTGACGCCGGACCCGGCGACGGCCTTCTCGGAGGTGTGCGCCCTCGTCGACTCGACGGGCGAGTACGGCCTCACGGGCTCCGTCTTCGCAACGGACCGCGCGGCAGTTCGGTTCGCCGAGGACAGGCTGCGCAACGCGGCCGGTAACTTCTACATCAACTGCAAGAGCACCGGCGCCGTCGTGGGACAGCAGCCGTTTGGCGGCGGCAGGGCAAGCGGCACGAACGACAAGGCGGGCAGCTCGAACCTGCTCACCCGTTTTGTGAGCATGCGGAGCATCAAGGAGGAGTTTGCGGCGACAACCAAGGTCGAGTACCCCTCAAACGAGGTTTGAAAAAGGCCGACGATTCACGGGCACGAGGCGGGGCATGAGGAAGAAGAGTAGCGGAGGAGCTGTAAAAAAGGGGCGGTGTTTTCTATTTGTTGGCATCGGGCATGGGGATCATCTGGTTTTATTTACACATCCTCACTGGTGGTACGTACGTTACTGGCAAGGGGATTTACGGGGCATTTCTACTACAATGACGAATGGTTCAATCGGCGTTCTTGTCTTCTCTTCGGCGGCGTTGAGGTTCAAGAGTGAGATGAGAAGCTTCGGGTTGTATGGATGGGCTTTTGGTCATCGGGATGCGTTGAGGCAATTCGTGAAGCGGAACTTGGTCGCGGTACGAACGACGCACTGCCAAGACTTTTGACTTGGCGACATCGCAGTTGCCATCTTCCAATGCCCGATGATATCCACACCGTCACGTGCTTGTTTACCTTGGACGTTGAAAAGATACTGGACCGTGAAGGTAGGGTTGTTCCAAAGGCAATTGATGCTGGTCCGGCGAGCCGAGGAGGGCATTGAGGGACTAGGCTAACACGGGACTGATCCGAGTCAGGAAACGCTACCGCGCCTGGGACGGAAGGGAGAGGATTTGCCCACGTGCTCACTCTTGAAGCTGGACATGGGCTAGGTTCGTCGTCGGCTTGTTTCCAATGCTTCACCCCGTTCTATGACGGATGCAGATAAGAGGCACGTTTGGCAGGCAAGCACGAGCACATGTCTTGTGTTCCGATAGTCAGTTGACATGATTTCTCGAGCAAAGCTGCATGCATTCAAGCCGGGGACTTATTCGACCAAGAAGAATCCACATCTCGGGGGCGTGGGACGTGGTGCAACTTGGAGCCGACGGTGTATGGTGGTGGCAGAGAAGGCAGAGAGGAAACCTTGCGGCCCGGTCTTGGCACCGGGATTGCGTGGTTGCCATTCAGGAACACCATGTGCTCGGGTCCGCCCCTCTGATTGGTCAGTCATCTTGAACCTTCGATGCCGCCTCTCCTGCCCGTTTCTTCTCCCAGGAGTCTACGTCCACCCTCCTCATTGGCCACTGTTGTCTTCTGCGTTTTCTCTGTCTGTATTGCGCGTGTGCATCTTGTTGACGGGGTATCCCCTCTGGCAAGTACTTGTTCTGGTTTAGAGTCGCGTGCTCTCTTAACCTAGTTCGTTGAAGCCCCCAGATCCCTCCCCAGGTCCTTCTCTTTTCGTCAAGGTTAGTAGTACCGCCTATGCTTGCTGAAGCAGAAGCACGCCCGCCGCCCCCTTCCCGTCCACCCCACTGCATGGCCAAGAGGTTTTGGGGGCGTGGGCGGCCAGGCGTCTGCTAAGAGGTTGACGGGCATTTGAGGCGAGTGAGTGCCTTGACAGATTGCAGCCACCACCAGCCCGGGGTCGTAGATAGAGAAAGGGGTGGATGAAGGCCGAGGGCAGCCAAGAAGTTGAGAATGAACAAGCCAAGGATAATAATGCGAGCGAGAGTCAGACAACTCGCGCGCCGCCTCAACCTTTGTACTTCCCATGCCGTCTCTTTACACTACTTTCCTACCCAGTAGCCATCATCTCCTTCTTCTTTCTTTCACATCCCCGCCTCTCAGGAACTCTCTTTTGCATCACCACCCCAACAGACATATGCCATCCCCTTCCCATTACTCGCGTGCTCTTCACATTTTCGGTTCCGTCTAGACCAGAGCAGCGGATTAGACTCGCATCTTCGTCTAGAACATTGCCGAACAGGTGATTGTACATCGACAGACAAGCCGCAATCGGTATTAGACCACTGCCCCCTTCACCACCCAGCATCGACTGTTCGTCGGCACACCCTCGTCGCAACACGTCAGCCGATTTTTGTGCACCCAGCAACAATACATCGGGTTCCCACACTTGGCCATTCCCCGGCGCGGGTTATTCGTTCTGTTCATCGTCAACGTCGTTCAGTTCTCTTCATCACCCCTGCCCTCTTCCAGATACGCACGCGCGCGCGCACGCACGCACGAGCATATACGAGATGCCGCGCCCGACGTTACCACCCACGCCGACGTCCTCGACAGACATAAAGAGCCAAGACGGTTCCAAGAACCTTAACTCACTGCAGCTCTCCTTCGAATTGCCGCCCCCTGCCATTACTCAAGACGCTTCAAGGATCTCCCCCAAGGATACACAGGCGTCCCCTATCACCGAGTTTCGGTCCATCCTGCCCTCCAAGACAGCGCCATATCCCGTTCAGCCCAGCGAGACGGTAAAGTCCCGCCGACGTTCGTCAGCGGCCCAAAGGGCGGCTTCGAACCAAAGCTTCGCGTTGCCCCCGCCGCCGACGCGGTCTCGGAAAATCATTCAGATGAAGCCTCGTGCAGTGCAGGAGGAACCTGAGAAGGCACCAGAGACCACGGGTGCCAATTCGGGGGCGTCGGTTCCGGGAAAGACTGCTGCGGCGGCGGGAACCGCCACGGCAGCTCAAGGCAAGAAGAAGCAGTCTTCGACAACGAGCGCGGCGGGTCGCAAGACTGCCAGGAAGACGGCGCACAGCCTGATTGAGCGGCGCCGGAGGTCAAAGATGAATGAGGAGTTTGCTGTGTTGAAGGGCATGATTCCGGCCTGCACGGGGGAGATGCACAAGCTCGCTATATTGCAGGTGAGTTGTGCCGATTGCGCTCTTCCGTATTCCTCAGCTATTGACCGGAAGCGACCCGCAGGCATCGATCGAATATGTGAGATATCTCGAAGATTGCGTCGCCAAGCTCAAGGCCCAACAGGACGCGTCTGAGGCCCGCTCACCCCCCGAATCCGGCCTGCAGACCCCCGCAGGCCGCGGCGAGTCGTGGGGCTCCATCCCGCAGTTCGTTCCCGGACATCAGGAAGACTCCGACGACGTCGATATGACCGAATCGGAAGCCCTGTCGCCGGCTTTCCCGCCCGTGCCACAGCAACAAGTTTCGCAGATGCAGCACTCGCGTTCGGAGCAGCCGTCTGTGTCGCCGGCCTTACTCCCCCAGGACGCCAGCTCGAGGCACCGCCACGACTCATATTCGTCCGTTTCAACGGACCACCAAAGGCAATACAACTATAGCACTTCCACGACGACGTCGCCTGCCTTTGGGCCACAGACGTACGTCGGGTACGGGCACGGCGGTGGGCTCGGGTCGGCGCTCCCTAGTCCCGCTTTGGTGCCGCAAAGGGACCCAGACCAGGAGGCAACGGTTGCGTTGTTGATGTTGAATAGCGATCGGAGGGGCACCATCGGGGACGCGAGTCCAGTTGTCGGTGCCGGTGCCGTGAGGAGTGCCGGAAGGGGTATGTCGGTGAGGGATTTGCTCAGCACATGAGAGGGTGAAGGTGCCAATGCACCGTTGCAGGTGTTTCGGCGTCATTTTTAGGCATGGGTGCTGGGCACCATCATCTGATATTCACGCGCCTCATTGTCTAGACATCCAAAGGAACCCTTGGGGTGTGAAATCTTGGACGCGCATGGGCCTGGAACGACCCAAGGGTCTGGACCCCGACACATCAAAACTCTCAGGGATTCGCAATTAGGGGTCGTGTGGTTGACCATGTGCAACACAGCATGAGTTTTTGTTTTGAAGAGAGGACAAAAGGCATTGATACGCCGGGATCGGGGCCCCTGGGCTTGTCACGGATTCGGCGGTTGGAGTTCGGCGCACTGCATGTGCTTTGCTTTCGTGCTTCCCAGCCAAGCTCGATCGATTCATCAAATGAAAGACCAACACCGCGGCTGATATGGGTAAAATGATGGCGAGTAAAAACCATAACATGGCTGGGAATATAGTCAGTTGTTGACTTACCTTTTTATTTGGCCGCCGGAAGACCTGCCTGTCTTGCTAGAGTCGAACGGCCTGAAGACAACATACGACGGGAGGCTGGCGATCAATGACAAGGTGTTTGACCCTCCCGACCCCGGCCAGAGATCCCTCAACGACGAAACACCTGGTCAACTCGGCGTCGGGGCAGAGGAGGGCCCCATGCTGATTGTGGACGGAGCTGCTACAGTACGGGTGGCCTTTTGGGGAGCTTGCCTGGTCCGAGTTGCTGCCAGGATCGCGACGTCGAAGTTGCATTACGGTTTCAGGGTCGGGCGGCATCGTACGAGATCCTCGCCCGTTGTTCTCCACCATCGGCCCATCACGTGACGCACTCGCCCACTCGCCCGCGAAGCGGTCCGTGTAAGTCGAACGTCCAGGGTGGTGTTTGTTTTTGAAGGGCGGGTTCGAGTCTTTTTGGGTCCGTTTCGGGGATTCGGTAAGCTTTTGAAACTTTTGACGTGCAAGGGCCCCGCTGTTGCTGTGTCTTTTTTCTTTCTGTCTTGGGGCGAGGAGCGACTTGGGGGATGGTACATAACCCGAGTAGGTATGCTTCTGGGGACTCTCGAGGGATCCGTTGTGCTCGGTGTCAGACGACGACTCTGCTTTTGGTGTCTTCAGAAACAGTTCAAAAACCCCTTTGGTTTGCACAGAGCGACACTTGGATTCTACGAACACCTTGGAACCATCACCTCGTGATCGTCCCCGCGCAGCCGCTACGCAACTAGCGACCACCAACATCTTCCAACCAGACTTTCTAGAGCTGGCTTTTGGAAGGACGACAAGAAACCAACCCGAGTTCCTTGAGGCAGAAAAGACGGATTCCCATCCGCCACGCCCGCAGAAAAAAAAACATGGCGCCTAGAAACATCATGACATCAGCCCCGCAGCTTTCACGCCGCCGCTTCGCCGCTCCCCTGTCCCCGGGCGGCCAAAGTGACCTCATCCCGGACCAGGACGACATACTGGCGGAGCTGGGCTTACAAGTCGACGACTCGGCATCCAGCGTCGGCGGCTCGACGACGGGCATCTCGACGATCGACTCAGGCATTAGCGTGGACGGCAGTGCGAGCGGGGGCGGGCGTCGGCGGCGGCGCAGGCGGAACCGGAACCGTAACAACCAAGGGGGCGAGAACAACGCAATCGACATCAACAACAACAGCAGCAACGAGAACGGCAACTTCAACAAGCAGGCCACAGTGACGATACCGCGCCATGGCGGCGGCGATAGGGACGAGAGGCCCGTGAAGTTGAAGCTTGGGCTAGACCTGGATGTTGACCTGGAGCTGAAGGCCAAATTGAAGGGGGATATTTGCATATCTCTTGTGTGAGTCGTCGATTTGGTTCGAATCCGCCTCCCTCCAAACCTCCTCGCATTCGTAGCTGACGGCAACTAACCAGGCGAGACTGAGAAAAGGGCCGAGAGGAAGACGTTCTCCAAGCGCGGGTCGTTGCGGGTGAAGCCCAACTGGCGGGGTGAAGTCGACGTCGAGGAGATTTTCCACATGCGCATCGGCAGGTTCAGATTCAGGCAGCGCTGGATCGAACGGGAAGTCAGCGAGAGCCTCACGGTGGCGGTTGCGTTCTGCATCGCCGCGGCCGGGTTCGTCGCGGGGCTCGCGGCGTCGAGGTTGCTTGGCTGAAGGTCCGCAACCAGCCGTCCCGGTGACAAATTGTCGACGGCTTCCTAAATATCTGGACGAGCCACCACAAAAGACCTTTACGTATATACAAAATGTTTTTTCCTATTTTCTTTCTCTCTTTTTCTTTTCTTTTTCGGATGGCGTTTCGGAGCAGGCGCTTGCTACCTTTCTGCGGAGACTAGGACAAGAAACCGGTGGTGGTCTGGGACACTCGTAGGGGAGAATCTGCAACAGTATCGCTGGGTGAGCATATCAGTAACAAGACCCTACGGCGGATGGGTTGTTCCAAATCGTGAAATTGAGTTACAACTCTGGTAAAGTTCGCCGTGGAGGGTGTTGAACAGGGACCGAATAATGGGCCAACAAATACATATCTTCACTACATTTCCGAAGGTTGAAGGGTATCTGTGGATCGGAATCATGGAATTTCGGGTGCGTGGAGCCAATACCGTGTCGCGTATCATGGAACTCGTTGCCATAGGGGCCAGTATCTGTCCGCTTTGTCGGCTGACTTGCAGCTCGTCGGCCCCACGGGTTTCGTTACCTTTGGGCTATTCCTTCCTATCTTAATCCATGGAGATTTGGAAGAGACCTGGAACCTTCTGTAGGGTTCCCGTCGACCCTACGGCGGTCAACATTCGTACTTTGAAGGCTAGTGAATTTATCTGGTTGATGTAAGCAGATGCTCCGTGCTGATAGCTGAGGAACGAGGGCGGCGCAAACTTTCGGTAATAAGCGAAGTACTAGCGCCGCTAACGCCCTGTCGAAGCCTGCAACCATTCCCCACATGAGCTCTAGCTGGCTTCCTAATCGGGCTGATCCGGCAAGGTCTCGTGTTCCCGGCAGCAACCTCAAAAAGGCCCAGACCCTGTCGCTGCGATTTTTTCCATCACGACTTTCCTCAGCTCAATCCACGCCCCCATCAGCCCCGGCTCATCACCAGGCCCAATCTCATCCCACACGAGACGTTTGCAATCCGCACTGCGCGGCAACTCCGGTCCCTTTGAGTAACTTCTGAGCCGGGTCACAATGGCGGCCGTTCTGGCTTACATCAAGGACTACTTCCTCGGCATAGCACGGGGCGTGGGCGGTTTCTTCAAAAGTATTGTGGACTGGCTCAAGATGGCATATTCACCGTAAGGCCTCGTCGTCGTGATGCATGAAGAAAAATGCCGTTCGTGCGCTGACATGAACAAGGAATCCGTACTACCGTGGCAATATGTTGACCGCCCTCGCCGTCAGCGGGCGGCCCCCTTTTGAAGGCAGCCTGCGCATGGTGATATCCCAGGTGTTCCAACCTTCCGACTGGACAGTCATGGAAGTCTCCGTTATAAAGCCCAACGGACCCCCCTTTAGAGCTGTGCTGAAGATGTTCGACCGCCGCTTCTCGCCATGCGTGCAAAGCCTGCGGCTTCGTCGGGGCACCGGCGAATGGACGCCCGAGTTCGAGCGGGAGTTTGTCGACTACGTCCGCCGCGGCGCCGCCAAGGAGTACCTCTGGGGGAGCGACGATGACTCCGAGGCCGAGGACGTTCCGAGGAAGCTGAATAGGCTTGAGGAGGAGGTCGACCGGCAGACTGAATGCGAGACTATTTGCAACGAGCGCGCGAGTCGTTTGCAGTCTCGGATGGGCGCCGAGAAGGGCATCAGGTTACCCAAGACGTATTGCACGGTGCGGATGGCGATTCAACAAGATTTTGATAACCGCTTACTCGAGGTGACCGGGATACTCATGGAATACGTGCCAGGATTCAGCTGCGACCTCACCGAGTGAGCAAGGCTCCGGGTATAACCCTACGCTTACGGATTCTCGATCTGCAAGCGGTGAGCCATGTCGACTTGAAAAGGAGGACAGAACTTTTTTGTCTTTTGCGGCAGCGGCCAGCATTAGGCACTGAGTCTCGAAGGTTCGAAGAGAAAAGGGATATGCTCGCGGCGGATACAGGTGCCCGGCTAGGAGTCTGGGCAACATGCGGCACGAGAGCTCCAGAATACTATACATCCGACAGACGGTCGGGAGCGGCATGTGGAAGGTGGGCTCATGCTCTATCTACTGTCCGGGGAGGGGGGGGGGGGCTTACGGATGTCGGCCGACCCGATTGGAGAGAAACGACCGGATCGGGCAACAAGCTCCCGCAACACCGGTCTCAACTCCCAAACGGGCCCGGCATGTGCGACAACTTGAGGTTCTTTTGTTGAAATCGAAACTTTAATTTATACACGATAATTTTCGATTCAAGCTACCGCTTCCGGCCTTCCAGGGGCGGCGGCATCCTCAGCACCGCTCCCTTCTCAATGTCACATTTGGTCAATTGCCAAACGGTTCGCAGCCTAAAAGGTAGAAGGGAATTCCTCGGATGAAACCCAGTTCTCGGTACAAGATCACCAGCAGCAACCTATGCCACTGAAATCCATCCTCGGCCCCCGTCTCAGGGGTCAAAGGATGTGCCGAAGACGAACGAGCGGCGTCGAATTCGTCACTAATCCGTGGCGGTAGACTGCGGCGGCTTCGCTCATTCTAGGCGAGATCAGTCCGCGGGCTTCGGGAGGTCGACCTGCTTAGTAACCATGTTTTGCTGGCAGACATACCACGAACTGTAGGTTATTGCGGTGATCTCGGTTGTTTGCACCATGCTACGTCTTTTACGCCAACAGTGTGCAAGATGAGAGAACAGAGCTTGGGGGGGGGCTCGTGGACGAAGGGTATCGCGACATTTCCGTAACACCGAATCAACGCAGCCGCTGCCGACTCGCCCGGCCGCACTGCAGTAAACGACGGGCGTGGCCGACGACGAGCCTGTCATGACCTACCTGACAGAACACAAGCTTTGCTAAGCTGTGCAAGAACTTGGAGCTTCACTGTGGCTGCATGTAGGGAAAAGGGGGTTGTGTTGTGCTCGATAGTCCGAGGTTTGGCGCCCTAACCTTTCCCCCACTTCGCCGCGCCGGAAACCAACAGACTTCACTAAAGCGGTTCAACAAGGGCAGATGTAAGAGGTGACATAGCGCTGAAGAGAGTGTCAAAGTTGAACACCAAATGATCATTTCAAGGACTCTTTGGGTCTCCAACCTGACCTATTGTGGTTGCATTTCTCCGCCACTGTTCCGACCCGCATCTGATGAGAGGCCACGTCGCAGTTGCCAATGGCTGCTCGTGTACACTCAGAGCCTGCGGTCTGTTCTTCTGTGTCATTATGGAAGAAAAAAAGTCATATTATTGGAAGGGAAACGACACATAGCGCCTGATCCATTTCAAAGCAGGAACCCTTTTGTGGTACCAAAGGACAGATTAACACAGAACATCGGAGTTATAATGATATCTCGCTTCATCAAATCGTTTTGCTATCCAAGAGCATCCGCTAAACGCCTCTGCCCCTTCGCTTAATGACGGGCTTCCTCACAGCTCCATGCGTGACAATCTTCTTCCCCCCCCCCGCGGCCACTGCGCCGGGTTTCTTCTTGGCGGACCTCTCCTTCTCGGCCTCCAGCCTGTCCTCCTCCCTCTTCTTGTCCTCGGCCATCTTCGCCTCGATCTCCATCTTGCGGTTGAACTCCGTCTCGGTGATGCGTTTGTCCCGCACCGAGTACCCCTTCTCCTTGACCGAGTAGAACACGCCGCCCAGGTCGGCCAGCCAGTGCGGGTCCACCGCCGTGACGGTCGAGACGTACACTTTGGACGTCAGGATGAGCTCGTGGTAGACGACGTAGTCGGGCGGGTGGCCCGCGTACAGCGCCGACGTCGGGTGCAGCTGCACGCCGAGGTTGGTGCGGAGGTTGATGTACTCGCCCGAGCCCTTGTACTTGGCCGCCTGGTGGTAGTAGCCGCTGCAGATGCACTTGCGGATGATGTCCCAGTCCATGCCGCAGCTGAGCATCTCCATCTTCTGCATCTTCATGATGTCGAGCAGCTGGTCGCGAATCTCCTTGGCACGGCGCAGCGACTTGGGGTGGAGGAAGTGCTTGATGCACCAGCCGTCCGAGCATCCGTTCGACTTCCACGCCGAGTACACCTGCAGATACGTCAGATGATCCGACTCGTGCACCCAAAACTTTTCGCGCTGCGCGTCTGCCTCTTCCTGGCGCTCCTTTGGCCTGTAAAACACGTTTGGAACCGAGAGCATGGACACGATGGTGATCATCTCCTCGCTGCAGCCGTACTCCTCGGCTGTGATGAGAAGCTTAGAGAGCGACGGGTCCATGGGGAACGCGCTCATCTTTCGGCCAAGCGGCGTCAGCTCGCCCAGATTGTCCAGAGCACCCAACGCCCACAGGTCGAACATGGACGTTGTGATGGTGTCCTGCGGTGGTGGGTCCATAAAGTCAAAGTCCAGCAAGTCCTTGACGCCCAAGGACTTGAGCATAAGTACCGTGTTACTCAGGTTCGTCCGTTGGATTTCCGGAATCGTCTGCATGTACAGCTCCTCCTTGAACGCCTTCTCGGTGAAAAGGCGGAAGGCTTTGCCGGGGCCCGTTCTGCCGGCACGTCCCGACCGCTGTGACGCGTTCGCCTGCGAGATAGGGGTGATCTGAAGGGTGTCCATGCCCATCTTCGGGTTATATACTTTCATCTTGCTATACCCGGCGTCCACCACATACTTGATACCGTCAACGGTCAAACTCGTCTCCGCGATGTTCGTGGCGACGATGCACTTGCGCACGCCCGGCGCTGCCCTGTCGAAAATCTTGGATTGCAAATCTGCAGGCATCTGACTGTAAATCGGCAGGATGCTTAACTTAGGAGGGTCGTTGAGCGCGTCGAGCCGCCGTTGGATTAGCTCGCAGGTGACTTCGATGTCTTCTTGTCCCGTCATGAAGACGAGAATATCGCCCTGGTCCATGGATACGTGAATGGCCAAGACTTGTTGTACCGCCTGGTCCACATAATCCTCGACCGGCGACCTGTGGAACATGACGTCGACAGGGAAGGTTCGGCCCGGGATGACGAACTCCGGTGCTCCGCCGTAGAAGTCCGAGAACCGCTTCGCGTTCATGGTCGCGGACGTGACGATTAGCTTCAGATCCCGCCGTCGCTGGAGAATCTTCTTGAACAGTCCCATCAGGATATCCGTGTTCAGGGCGCGCTCGTGCGCCTCGTCCATGATGACGCACGAGTACCTGTCAAGATCGGGCTCGTTGAGCGATTCTCGCAGCAGGACACCGTCAGTCATGTATTTAATGACGGTGTCCTTGCTGGTGCAGTCCTCGAATCGGATCGCGTAACCCACCGTGCTGCCGAGCTTCACCTCCATCTCCTCGGCGACACGCTTGGCTACACTCATTGCGGCTACACGTCTCGGCTGCGTGCACCCGATCATGCCCGACTTTCCAAACCCGTCCTCATGGAGGAACTGCGTCAGCTGGGTTGTTTTACCGGAACCCGTCTCACCGACGACGATAATGACCTGATTCTCCCGAATAACGCGCATCAAATCCTCACGGACCGCGAATGCCGGCAGATACTGTCTCTGCTCGCGGAGCGTTTTGCTTCGGCTAAAGTCGCTGCTGCCACCTTCGTCCTTTTTCATATAGTCGCTGAACTTGTTGCTGTTGCCATTCTCTACGGGCTCGTCTCCGCCTTTCTTCTTTGAGTCGTTCTCAGAAGCGACGGGTAGCGCGCTGTCCCCGTCGTCCTCCTTCACGCCCATCAGGTTTCCCAAAGCGGTACCGGCAATGTTTGTGGCCTCTTGTGCTTGCCGTTGTCGTTCCCGCTGCTGACGCGCCTCTTTCACCACTTTGCTGCCTTTCCGGCTGAATACAGCCATGTCGCTCTGGTAGTCGCGCACGGCGGGGACAGGCTCCAACTGTTTCGTGAAGATGGTTCGGCCATCGAGGAAAGGCGGCCTTAGGTCGTGCACCAGAAGATGAACACGTGTAGCCTCATCGTCATCGAAATCGGCGCCCATGTCCCTCCTCTGCGCCACACCGGACACCAGCATTCGATTCGTCTCCCACGCATCGTTCTCCCTCTGCCGCTGCTCCTTCCGTGCGTCGAAGCGACTTGACATCTTCTCCGCCTTGACAGCTTCTTGCTTCTCGGCCTCCCATGATGCATAGGACGCGAAGGGGTTGTGCGAATCGTCACCAAATGTGTGTCCGCCGAATTCGTCGCCCATGTACCAGTCGCGATCCAGCGCTTTCGAGTCTTCGTCGGTCGGCTCCGGGACGTCACGAGCTGGTGTTTCGGCGGCGCGAGAGTCGCGTGGTGTCGAGCGGCCCGAATCCTGGAATCTCCCTCCATCTATCCTCCGACGCTTAAAGCTGGGACCTGATCCATCTCGGTTGTCGTACATATTGCCGCCCGGTCTTGCGGTCGCGCTAGGCGTTGCCTAGGCTTCCTGTATCTTTCAGTGTCGAGCCTTCGTCAAGCTGAGCGTGATGTACACGATGCGCTGTCGATTATGCGTTATTTGGCTGGGTACGAGGCAGGTTGCGATGTCGACCCAGAAACGCATATGAAGTAAGTTGAGGCAAAGTAAACAGAGCTCGAGAACTGGAACGGTTCACAAGGAGCACTGAGTGGAGCCAGTGGCTCAGATGCACATAACCCCCTGGTAGCCGTCACTGTACGTTCGGCTAATGCAATAAGAAAAGGTTCCTGCGTTGTTGAGTGTCTTTGTGGGGAATGATACTAACACACAACGAGCTATGAGAAAACCCGCAAAAAACGAGCTCTCTCGCTGTTCCATAAAGGCTCTTGCTAGGTCTAATCTCGATGGGGTTTGGCAGGGTTCATTTTCTCCTACGTGGTGGTTACGGTGGGTCGCATGTCGCGAGAGAGGGCCTTGGGCGAGTTTTATCGATAGCGAGATAAGATAAACCCCACCATCGAATAATTTTATTTTTTCCAACGCGCGCCTCACACATTATCGGTGGGCGCAAATGGGGAGACGTTTCCCTGCACCGGATTCGATCCTCTAAAAAGTTTTGTAATTTGACGATTACATACATCATCCTCTCTTTCTCTCTTGGACATTCAGCGAGGACTAGGTCCTTCTGCGTAGCCGCAATCATATCCGATCACCAGAGACATAACTCTCTGAAGCGATCTTCAAAAAATGTCCATGATCACCACATCCACCTGGGTGCCGCGAGGCTTCGCGGCGCCCTTCCCCTCGAAATACACATTCGACGAGAGCGAGTACGAGCGCATAGCTGAGCTCGCCAAGTTGCAGCTGGACGACGCCGAGGAGGACCTGCAGGAGGCGCAGGATGCGGAGAACGGTGTGGCAGCCGGGACCACCGACGGTGCGGCGGACGCAAAGGGGTCGAAAACGGAAAAGTTGGTTGACACCCAGTCACTACATACGAAAGCGCACTGGCGCTCATAGTTGGGAGGGTATGACTTGCTGACCGCCTTTCGAGCAGAATCAACCTTGACGACGAGGACCTGAAGGAGTACGACCTGGAGCACTACGACGACAGCGACGAGGACGAGGAAAAGGTCGGCCAGGGCGAGGGCATGGCCATGTTTGGCAACATCAAGTCGCTGGCCTACTACGAATCCAACAAGGACGACCCGTACATCACGCTCCATGGCAACGGTGGGCCGGACGATGACGAAGACGAGGACCGCGAGGACCTGCAGATCCTCGCGACCGACAACCTCTTGCTCGCCGCAAAGGTCGAGGACGAGATGGCCCACCTCGAGGTCTACGTCTACGAGGACTCGGCCGACAACCTCTACGTCCACCACGACATCATGCTCCCCGCGATACCCCTCTGCGTCGAGTGGTTGGACATCCCCGTGCAAAAGGCCGGCGTCGACAAGGACTCGACGGCCAACTTCGTGGCCATCGGCACCATGGACCCGGATATTGAGGTGTGGGACCTCGACACCATCGATAGCCTGTACCCCAACGCCATCCTGGGCCAGGCCGGCGAGGGCGCCGAGGACAAGAAGAAGAGGAAGAAGAAGAAGGCCAAGAAGGCCAACGACGAGTACCACGTCGACGCCGTCCTCGCCCTCGCGGCCAACAGGAAACACAGGAACCTCCTGGCTTCTGCCTCGGCCGACAAGACAGTCAAGTTGTGGGACCTGCACACGGCCAAGTGTGCCAAGTCGTACTCCTACCACACGGACAAGGTGTGCTCCCTCGCGTGGCACTCGGTCGAGACCACGGTGCTGCTGAGCGGCAGTTATGACAGGACGGTCGTGGCCGCCGACATGAGAGCCCCTGAGGCCAAGGCGCCCAGATGGGGCGTCGAGAGCGACGTGGAGAACATCCGGTGGGACCCCCACGATCCCAACTACTTTTACGTTTCGACGGAGAACGGAATCATTCACTTCCACGACGTCCGCAACGCGCCGGCGACTCCCGAGGCGACCAAGGCAGTGTGGACGCTGCAGGCGCACGACGAGTCCGTCTCATCGTTCGACATCAACCCTATCGTGCCTGGCTTCCTAGCCACCGGGTCGACGGACAAGACGGTTAAATTATGGAACATCCAGGCCAGCGGCCCATCCATGGTGGTTTCCCGCAACCTGGATGTCGGCAAGGTTTTCTCGACGCAGTTCGCACCCGATCCCGAGGTGGCGTTTAGGCTCGCCGTTGCCGGCAGCCGTGGAACCATGCACGTTTGGGACACGAGCACCAACGCGGCGGTTCGACACGCATTTGCCGAGCGCGTCCCGCAGAAGCCGGAAGGTGTCGAGGAGGACCGCCTCGTCGGCGTCCTGGACGACGACAGCAGCTCCAGCGAGGACGAGGGCGAGGAGGGCGAGAAGGATGGCGCTGACTCGATGGACGAGGACGAGGACTAAGGCGAACGAGGGCTGATCATGTGGTCCTTCCTTCACTTGTGTAATTACCAGGGACATGGGATGCCTGGCAAGGCATGCATCTCGTTGAAGATTTTAAGGAGAACATGTTGTTGGTCCGAGATAAATGAATCAAAACAGCAGGCCGAGCATCTGCACGGCGCCAGCACAGCCGACGGTGGACCCGTAACCAACCACGAGAACGGTGGTGAGGATGGATGGTGGGACGACACCGCTGAGATGAGAGCGGGGAGGAGAGCGGACTAGAGAGAGGGGGTTTCCGTGTTGGAAAGCAGCTTTTGACTCGGAATAGCCTCAAATCGTCTGAAGTCAAGTTCAATTGCCGTCTTCGAAACGGCTGTTTGCATCAACCGCATGAGCTCCGTACGTATACCTAGCAACGGATGGCCAAGAGTGTCATACCGCGCACTTCAAACCGGCGAATGCAATCAGTGAGAAAGCGTTTTGTCAGAGATCAGAGACCGGTGCAGCAGCGTAAGTAGGTGAGGTGGGCAGCAAGGCGAGTGAAACCGTGAGCGCTCGGGCTAGGGGCGGTTGCTGAAGGTGCTGCTGCTGTTCTGACGATGAACCAACCGGTGCAGAGAGTCAAAGAGCCGTGCTAATCAAGGAATGACATGTGGGTGACAGGTCTATGCAAAGCACATGGTGGAGGATGGCGTGGGTCCGTAAGAGGTCCGTATGAGGTAGCCAAACTCCTATGTAGGTTACACAGAGTACATAGGTAGGTAGGCATCTGATGTGGGATAAGAACGAGGTCCGGGCATTGCTCATTTGGCGGCCGCGGGTCTGTTCGCGCGTGTACTGTGGTAATTATTATCAAGGATATATGTGTGTGTGCGCGCCATGTGGGTGTGTGCCATGTGCCATGTGTGCGTGTGTGCACGTATGTATGTATGTATGTATGTATGTATGTATGTGTGTGTGTGTGTGTGTGTGTGTGTGTGTGTGTGTGTGTGTGTGTGTGTGTGTGTGTGTGTGTGTGTGTGTGTGTGTGTGTGTGTGTGTGTGT
>MU843577.1:50671-111130 GCA_030867255.1 Colletotrichum somersetense
GTGTGTGTGTGTGTGTGTGTGTGTGTGTGTGTGTGTGTGTGTGTGTGTGTGTGTGTGTGTGTGTGTGTGTGTGTGTGTGTGTGTGTGTGTGTGTGACGCGTGTCGACGTGACTATGGCGCCGGACGAAATATTTAGGTTGCAGCAGAAGATGTGACGATGAGAAAAAGTCATGACTGGATGATTCTGAGTTGTTTGGGATTTTCGCTAGCATCCCGGCCTGGGGCCGCCTGCAAGCTGCTGGCTGCTGCTGCTGCTGCAAGACGCAAGAAACAAGCAACCGCAAATGAAGGAGGAAGGGAGGCGGGGGGGGGAAGAAAAAATCGGTTCCGGATCGACTGGTTCCCACACCACCAGCAAACAGGGTGGATCCCCCGTATGCCGCTTGCGCAGGCACGCGAGGCTGGCTGCCAGCGGCACCACTGGGGTGGGATGGATGGCTGGCGAAGGATGAAACAGTGAAACTCCAGGGGGGATGGTGTGTCTCTGCTAAACGGGAAAAGGATGGCGGATAGAACACCCAGCCAATGGTGCCTCATTATCTGGCTGCATCAGGCCTTACCTTGAGCTGGCCGCTGCCCTCTGGAAGTCTGTTGGTATTGTAGCGCTAACAGCGGACCGATAACGAGCGGCAACGGGCCTACTAAACTATGTAATCGTACCTAGGTACCTACATAGTTACGATATACAGTTCACCGAGGTAAGGACTGGAGGCGTTTACTCCAATCACTGGTCCAACGCCGATGAACCCCACAAACTCACCATCTATCGCCACGACCCCAGCGCCTTCTGCCTCTCCGTCTGCAGCTCATCACGTTACACTGTAATCTGTAGACTGTACAGGGACGGGGTCTCCTTTCATTCGGGGGGCAACCTGGCAGTTGGACGATGCGCCACGGCTCGGCCATCTCGAATCGCACACAATCTTCTTCCGGGATGTGAACGGGTCGGGTCCGTCGGGGGGGGCCATCAGGTAGATGGGCGAGAAGCCGGTGTGTGGATCATGCCCTCGTGTCGGAATGCTGCCCTGATGGTGGCAACGATGGAAGGCTTGGATCCAAGTACGGTATAAGTAACGAAAATAAGAAAAAACGAAGAAAGAAAGATAATAAAAAATCGAGCAGAAGGAAGTTGTCCGCCAGCGACGTCAGACTCCTCCAAGACCCACGAAGTTTTCGCTTGCTTTTGTCCCTTCCACGGCAACACGGCGGGGAAGAAGACATGGCGGTCGCAGCCCGACACATGTACCGTACCTAGCTATGCCCCGTGAGGTACATATGCAAACGCAAATGTTGTTTTTTATCTGCTTGCCGAGTATATGCCGAGTACGGAGCACCTACCTAAGGTATAGAGTTCACGTCGGCCTGCGAAGGTGTGCCTTAGTTAGACGGTAGATGGAGATGGAGCATTATCTCATCAAAGGGGCGGCGGTAGGTAGGCACAACGGCAACGGCTGGGCGGATGGATGGTTGGGTGGATGGAGACTCTACCAGTATGCGACGAGCTGTCAAAAGGAAGCGAGTGAAGCGCCGGACTGGTCTCGACTGCGCTGGTCCGACGATGGCAGCATCTTTTGTTCCGTCCTTTTCTCCCTTCCTTCTCCTTTCCCAAGAAGGCAGACGATGGCATACGCTATTCCCCCCCGGTCGAGCCGCGGTTTGGGCTTGCGGTTGGCATCGATGCAGTTTGCATCCCAGCGCTCTAGTGGCGCCGGCTTCAAAGCACTTCTTGGTGGATAGATGGATGGATACCTATGGATGGAAGGAAGTGTGGGTGGGTGGCGGTTGTCACGCTGCTGCAGGTCCGGCAGACGCATGGTGGTTGTATGCACATACTGACTGCACGATGTACAGCAATACCTAGGTACGTAATGTAGGTGGTTTAGATTGGTACATAGGTACGGAGAGTACTGTGTTCCTTGAGAGAGGCATGGCACTTGAGAAGGGCCCACCCGTCATCCATAAACGTCGACCGGATTGGTAGACTGACAAGGGGTTGGTTGGGTTAGTAGGTTGATGGTTGTGCAGAAAGCGTAGTGTACGTACCTAATTCAGTATTACCTACCTAGGTAGTTACTGTATGTATGTAGCGCATTAGGTGAGTAAAGGACGAATTAGGGGATGGCCACACGCATTAGAAAAGGAAGGGTGAGTGAGGGTGAGTGACTGACGACTGCCTGACTGACTGACTGGCTGACTGACTGAATGACGAAGGACGACAGAGACGGCTAAACTAGAAAGGGTCGACGCGGCCGAGTGGGGGAAAAAAGAGGGAAGGGACCAGGGGTTCGTGACGAACTGGAGCTGTCATTGGCGTAGAGGCTATCTTGTTCGGGCCTTGGCGTTGGAAAGCGGGACCCCAGCAGAGCCCAGTTTACAGTAGTTCATGGCCAACACACTGTGAGGCCAAGGAAGCTTTTCCCTTTTTGTTAAGACGGGGATCCGCCTATCGGCAGGGGGTGCGAAAAGACTGCAAGGATGTGTGGGTAGGGAGCCAGCGCCTGGGCGGGCACGCACTTTCTCCCAAGCGGCAGTCTCCAGTCGTCGTTGGCTCCAGTCCCTGCGGAAGGGGGTGGGAAGCGTTCAGGTCCAACCAGAATAGTCCATGAGGCAATCAAAGAGCGACAAGATGCCCGGACCAAGCAGGGGGGAAGGGTTTTTGGGGCCGGCCCCAGAAGCTAGGACCAGCAGAGAGGAGAGGAGAAAGAGCAGACAAACACCCAAATTGGAGAGGGCAGACAGACAGACAGACAGACATCATTCGCCTCGCGCTTGCAGTCAGGGACCGCTGCACCTACTCTAGGTACTACGTACAGTAGGTAGGTAGTCAAGTAGTGTGTATAGTACCGAGTACGTATTGTCCCAGGTAAGTAATTCATGTACAGGTGCTCAGGAGCTCTGTTTGTTTGACCGTTACCGGCGAGTATTATTACTCTTGTCTTCCCTCCCCTCACACCCTATTCCGTCCTACGCGCCCTCTCTTCCTATCCCTTTCCCTCCAACCTCTTTCTACTCCCAATATTGGAAACAGGACAGGACCCTCTTCTCTTCTCTTCCCTTCCTTTCACTTTTTATCTCATCAATCCATCATCGCTCTCTTTGCGGTATCTTTTCCATTCTTGTTGTCTCAGTGTCCCCCCATCTCCCGAGAAATCTCGAGACACTGCATGATCCATTCTGTCGCCGGCACGAACTGCTTTTTACACCAGAAAACCCTAGCTACCACCACCACCCATCACCACCAGTACTTACGCCCCTCAACAAAAAAAACAAAAACAAAAAAACCTCTCTGCCTTTAAATTCCCTCACGACACGTTGAACGTTTCTTCTGGGCTGGCTATTACTGGGCTGGACCGTCCTCCTCACATACGCGCAACTGCCATCAGCCCACCTTGACCTTCTGGTATTATATCACACATAGTCTTTTCATCGCCTCGAACCCTTCACCGCAGGCAGGACTCGCTTTCCTTTGCAACTCACACGCAACCCACCTCTTTCAGCCGGATTGGCACCAAAGCACTGCCTACGTGTACCGGGACTGGACTACTCGACCTACAGTGTCTCACACACACACACACACACACATAAACCCAGCCCAACTCGTCGAGCAAGTTCCGTCGTCATCTGATCCCTCACCTCGTTTCGCCTCAACACTCCCCGTGTATGGCCAAACGCACCTGCACACCCCCATCACGTTCAACCGCCAAAATTCGAGCTCTCGGCAGGTACTAAAGCTGACCGCCCCCCTCGGCACCACTTCCTGTCCCTCACCAGACCCTACCTAGCCTTTGCTTGAATCTACACCTCGACCAAGTGGAAAATCAGGTTTGAGATTATCGTCGACCGTCAATATGTCGTCTCTCTCTCGAGCCTTTACCACCCGTCGGGTTAAGAACAGCATCGACCTTTCCGACGCCGCAAGGGGGAAGGAGCGCATCAACATTCTTCAACGAAGTAAGACTACCAAGGCCCAGCCCGCCATCAGACACAAGATCTCTGCTCCCATGGAGCTCGTTCATACCACCAACATGCTCTCGTACAATGCCCCGGATATCCGACCCAAAACTGGAACCGACGCCTCTAGCAATGGGTCGAGAAAGTCAACAGACGACGACTCGGAGAGCGCTAGGTCGGCCGCCTCTTCTCCTCCGACCAGCCCCGACGTTGCACCCTACGAGATGACCAAAGAGCCGAACCATCTGTCTTGTTATTTCGTTGCACCAGTCGCACCCGTCAACAAACCCAAGACGCCCGAGGCCCCGACCATCCCCAAGCGCGCGCCCACGCACACGAAGCAGGCTTCATATGACGCCCTCGCCCGGCAGCGCTCCCTATCGCAAATATCCAAAGCCTCGGACAAGACGGTTTCTTCCAAGGCCAGCATGACTTTCTCCTCGCGGGCGTCGGCCGGTTCCAGCTCGGCCTCCACAATGTCTCACCACTCAATTACCCCCGCGATCAAGACCCCGCTACCGCCAATGCCCTCGCCCGCATTCCAGCACCAATCCCCGAGACAGGAGAAGGTGGGCGAGTCGCACCCCTTCGGCCGCGAATTGGCTCAGGTTACCGAAATCGCCGAGGAGTTTGGCATCAAGGATGATGTCATGTACGAGGAGGAGCGTCTTCTCAAGGCCGAGGGGCTCTACAAGTTCCATGCAGATGACTACCTGTCCGAAGTCCAAAGCCTCTTCCCCAACTTCTTCAACGACACCCGGGCTCCTCAGCCTTCAATGGCTGCCGCATGGATCTGATTTAATTGCACACTCGGTGCGCTTTATTTGATTCTCTTGTACATATTTGGAAGAAGCAAAATTTCAACCACACCGACCGCCACGGCCTTTCTTTGGGGGAGATGATAACAACAATGGGACTTTTATCACTGGCTCGGAGGAGAAACCTAGTTTGGATGCACGCGGAAAGGGTTCGTGCGAGAGAGGAGTAACAAACACATGGCCATATTTTGGGGTTTGATGTCCCTCCAACTAAGCATGGGGAAAACGGCGTTTTCTGTGTATATACTTTTGAACGACGCGAAAGAGATTCCCCTCCCGTTTCTAGCACGGAGCCATGGAGCAATTTTACTAATTGCAAAAAATATGCTGCTGCTTGTTTTTGGTGGTCCGTCCATGTTGTCATGGCTTCTATGTTTATTCTGTTTTGTTTTGTTTTGTGTTCTTTAGCTCCCGTCTGTGTTTTGTTTCCGCTCGCATGTGGTGGTGGTTCATGCATATAGTTGGCTCGTGGTGGCTGATGGAAAGTTCGCCTTCGCCGACTGTTTAACCGTGCGCTCTACCTTACTTTTATCTGGCTTGTTGCTCATTTTCACCTGCACTCCCTGGCCTCGTCTGGGCAACCAGAGTGAGAGCTGCAGTCTAGGAGAAAAAAAAGAAGAAGAAGAAAACAATCTCACAGGCTGGCGGTAAGACGGCGTATGGACAGACAGGGAGGGCCAGGGCGACGACGACGACATGGTGCACAGCCCGCAACATCAGGCGGCTCGATGAACAAGCTCTATACTCCTAGGAGAGTTTCGCAGGCTATTCTGGGATGGGGTTAGGAACCTCTGACGTGCCAGAGCCAGAGCGACGCAACCCATCAGCAGCAGCGCAGCCGAGTCAGCCTGCCTCTGCCCAGATCCTCGAGCCGAGACTAGAGCATCGCGTTCCCGGCTCAGCAGTGTCCAGTGAGTAGGCCAAGCCGACTGACTACTTACTCTCCCCTTTGTTCGAGATGTTTTCGAGAGGAAAGCCGTGCACGATTTTAGCTCGAGGACGTCTTTCAAGATCGTCACACGCACGCGCGGTGTTGCCGGGGACGGTCCGAGATGACGAACCTACTGGCGAATAGCACATACACTAATCGTAGTTTGTCGGCCCGGGGTAAGCAACAACGCAGTGGGGTGGCTCTATGTTTCAGATCGTCGTTCGGCTTTCAGCGTTCTGATCGCGGAGAGATCGGCGGCGGCCGTTCCCCCTCGAGAAGGGAAGCTAAATACCCAGAACGAGAGCAGAAAACATACCCTCTCGCGATATTTGTGATTCACGTCCCAAACCACCCCCCCCCCCCCCAACCCGCAAAATCTCTTATTCTGCAATGGTCCGTACCACCAGCTTCACCGGAACAGATTTTTTTTTTTTCACGCAATCACGAGCGAGGGGTCAGGAGAACAGTTGGGGGTGAAGCAAGCCAGGCGGAAAGACAAGAAAGAAAAAAAGAATGAGAAAAAAAAAACAAGCAGGCAAATAGGCATGCTACACAGGCCTAAGGTGGGAACGGAGGGGTACGTCCCGGTTGGGGTGAATTCCGGAAGCAGTGCGGGATGAGGGGGCCCATCTGATTGACGACTGCAGCATATGGATGGACCCCATGTGACGGCTCTCCAGGTGGCTTTCCCCGTCGATTGGCTCTTCGGTATGTCTTTCCTATTCACCCTCCCCTCCGATTATCGTACCACGCGAGCATCCTCACCGGGACATGTGTGTTTCTGTCTCTCGCTCGAGATGGTTTCGGAGGTTTGGGAGTGTCTTTTTTTGTCACGAGGTCGTCTTCAAGGCGGCGACATCGATCCAATCGCGGCCGAGACATGTGTTCATGCGCTTCGATCTGAAGAAAGCAGGAAGACGAATAAGAATGAGAAGAAGGGCCAGAAAAGGAAAAACTGAGCGCACGCGGCGTCTTGGCCGTGACTGACTACGTCTACAATAGACTGCAGGAATGTGGATCGGAAAAGTAAAGAAAGAGTTGGTGGTAATGGTTTCCAATTCCACTCTCTGCTCCTCCTGTCCGGGTTTTGCCAATCCCTCGTCGATTCCTATCCCTACCTACATAGGTGTGCACATCACTGAGAATAGGAGAGAGCGGGGGGGGGAGGAGAAGTGAAAAAGACAACTTCTCCCACTACCACCGAAACCAGAATCTTACATCGCCCTCAGCCGTCAACATGCGGTGTTGGAGGGGGAGGGTAATGAACGAAGGTGAGGGTGAAGGTGAAATTAGACGGCGGTGCTCCGCATCCCCACCACTGCGTGACCTTGTTTGATCTTCCCCCGGGGATACCTAGCTTGCGCATAAACAATGCTTTCGGCAAACGAGAAAAGGAGGGCGAGGGCGGGCCCCTTCACTGCCGATCCCGGGACGGCGGGATGGCCACGGACAGGGCGGTTGTTTGATCGGAGGTTGGGGTTCGCAACCACCGTCGGTTTTGCCTGGATTGGGGGGGAAGAGACGGGAAATTCTAGGGTCGCTGCCGTGGAAATACTTTCCCCGTCCTCGTCGCGTCCCCCTTTCCCTCGTCCCAGTCGGCTCTGGCGGCCTTCCTGGGGGCATGCCTCATCTCCATGCCATGCGGCCGTCTCATCAATAACGAAGAGGCTATACACAGTGCATGCAGCACGATAGTCAAGTACGGCGTGCATGATATTACCTACCTATGGTAGGCACTAAGCGGTTTTTGGAATCCAGAAACCTGCAACGTTCGTTAGCAGCCACCGCTTTTAACTTCGTCCCCCCGATTGCGGACTGGGGGCTGAGAAGCCGAACACGGCCCAAAACTCTCTTAGGTATATCGTTCATCGCATCTCATATTCTGGACCACCCCTCCCCCAATCGGTGATGGCGCAAAATGGTCCTGCGGGGGTGTGGTGTGGTGTGAGCCTGGGAGGGGGCGGTGCGTCACGGCGGGGAACTCCCTCCGCAGGAACGTGTCGATTGCGGCCACGTTCGCATTATGTACGTCTTTGCATGGAGAGTCCTGCGTCGCCGGGAACGGGAAGAAGATCAAGCTTTTGGGCCCCGTGGTTCGGGCGTCCCCACACGCGGTGCGGTGCCCGGGGTCGTCGGGACTCGGACACTCCGTCGCGAGACACCCGGCATCCGAGCCCGCCGGTCGCTCCACAGCGAATAGCATGCATATTCAGGTTTCCGGCGCGCACTCCAGTATGATGGTGCCCGCCGTGGCTCCTCTCGCCGGGCCCTTTTCCCTCCCGCCTGACGCCTGGCTTACTACTCTCTGGGCTGTCGGATGGCCTTGGGCGTCTGCACTCCATTGAGGACCCGGGGCCAACGTTAGTTACGGTGTCAATGATGCCTGTGTAGATCGACTCGTCGACTTGTTAGTCCAACCGGAGCAGTTACGTCTTCTTCGTCATGAACGTTGTCCTGTGTCGAGTTTATCCTATACAAGTTGGCATCCGCATAACCACTATTGCCCTTGTACAAGAAGAAGTCGAGAACACAAACGTGATATATGTCATGGCAAAGCATAGTACCTTGGTGGTCTAGCATTACCCGCCTAACATAGTAGATGCCAGATATTATATGCTACATAAATCAGTCCTGTCATTTATAGCTCCTTCTTTCTGACTACTCCCTTTATTCTTGCCCTTTTCTCTACGTGTAGTTACTTAGACTAGCCTGACAGACATCTACATCTTCGCCCTTTTTTTAATTCTTTTTTTTTTTATTTTTTTTAAAAAAAACCCTCAAAGAAGAGAACAGATTTAGAGACAAAAAGGGATAAAAAATTGCACGCATGCTTCTAGATACACTCTGTGTAAATTTAATGTTGTGTACTGTATATGTCCAGCTGGTTATAGTGATGGGACACTGTTGAGAAAAATCCCAATCCCGGGTAGGTTGGTAACGAGTGTCTCTTTAAAAGCTGGCTCAGACGGCATCGAGGCCTCAGCGAGGGAAGTGGCCAAGGATGTGAATAGTATTCGTGGACCGGGTGAGGCTGATTGTGGGTGGGTCGCAGCCGCCATTGGCATCAGCCACGATCCCCAGGTCCCTGCTTCTCTATCGGCGTTAACCTCCGCAGCAAGCCACAGGCACCAGCCAGGGGACCAGCTCTGGAACGCAAACCCCTGCAGCTGCGCCGATGAGCTGTGCGCCGGGCTCAGCTTCGTTCTGTTTCGTTTCACCACTAGCTCGACGAACTCGACGATGCCGCCATTGCCTGTCTTCCGTCGACAAACACGAAGGTGAATGGACGGCCAATGGCACGAATCTCGCTCCTCAGATTTCCGAACAAACTGCGCCGGCGCGCACGGAGGAATCGAATGGCCACCCTGCTGGTCCTCCTCGCTCTGGCCGCCCTCCTGGCCGTCCCCTTCTATATCGTCTACAAACCCCCGGCGTGCCTCATCAATTACTTCGCTCGAAGATGGCCCGATGTCCTCTGGCAGGTTCCGACGGATAAGAAGATAATAGGCCTAACGATCGACGATGCACCGTCCCAGCACACCTCCGAGATCCTAAAAGTACTCAACGAGAACGATGCCCACGCCACCTTCTTCCTGATCGGCTCGCAGATGGATGGCCGCGAAGGAGACACGGATGCCATTATCGAGTCCGGGAGCGAGCTGGGAAACCACGCAATGCACGACGAAGCTTCGCGATCCCTGCCCGAAGGGCAACTGGAGTCAGAGATATTCGAGGTCTATCGCAAGATCAAGGTTGCCTACGAGTACCACGACAAGCCCATGGTGGCCAACTACTTCCGCCCGGGCTCGGGCTTCTTTAGCGACAAGATGCGGCGCCTGGTTGACAAGATGGGATACAGGATGGTTCTGGGCAGCGTGTACCCCCATGACGCCCAGATCAGCTCTTGGCGGATGAACGCCAATCACATACTAAGCATGGCCCGCCCGGGTGCCATAATCATCTGCCACGACAGGAGGAGCTGGACCGTCCCCATGCTGCGGAAGGTGATCCCAGAACTCAGACGACGCGGCTACATGATCATGAACCTGACGGAGCTGTTGAAGGAAGTCGACACAGACAGATAAGTCAGTCCTCGCTCAGCCGATAGTTTGTCGTTGATTGAGTACATGAGCATATTGCAAAATACCGCACAGCATCTGCTCCCCCCTTCCTCCCCTCGATAGTCTCGCGTCGATTCCGACAGCGTTCATGAGAGTCATGTGAGGGGCATCGGCAACCATGAAGAGCGTGTGTAACAGTGGCCAGAGCCGGTCTCGACTCGACTGCAGGATCGAACCGATGGGAATGCGAGCATCATATGCGCGTCACAACGCCCGGGATTCACGCGGTGCAACCCCTTGTCGCTTGCGTCGGCATGAGCAGGGCAGGGCATGGACTCTGCCTTTGCTCACATGTTGCAGACGCATCACACAAAGCGTCGGGCAGCTGCATGATCGAGCGTCGCGGAATCGCGCCTTCGCGGACTGGTGAGGTATGGGTACCTTTTTGTGGTTTCAGCGAGGCGGCACAATGGGCATGTCCTACAAGACTGCGTCGTCACCAACTGAGACCCTCGAGGAGGGCTGAGATGGGCGACGCACGGTCTATGTTGAGGTGTATGCGAAGGAATGACTACGGCTTAGGCAAAGCGATGCTTTGTACGATATTGGTTGTCGATCAATGCTGGTAACCGCCGGTGAAGTAGGAAATGGAAGCGCCACCTGCGTTCTGCGGATTTTGAATTCAATATGCTTCCCGAAAGAGCCTTCCTGCAACTTGTTCACACGCAGGTAGCCGTCCGCCCACGGAAAATTGTAGTTTAAACGACTTGTCTCGTCTATATCTCTTGGATGGGAGCAATGGCGCGTGTGGTTGTCTACGGAATGAACCACTAGAGCCCGATCTATCGGCTAACCGTAGTACAAGATTCTGCAGAGACTACATCTCATCTTCCGAAGGACCTTGTATTTATAATCCAGTATCAAATTCACCAAAATTAGCTAGTTCTAGATAGCCTTGGAGATCAATTGGATGAAAACCAACGCTCTTATCCGGTGCTTAGCGAGTCCACCGACCGCGCCCCCTCAAACCATACACTCGGGACACTCTCATCGCATATTACTGGGTTTATTTTTAGCCGTAGGCGACACAGGGCCCTTATGAACCCAATATCTTGCTGTATTTGTTGAAAAATCTATTCGGAAGCATGTCATGTGCAGCAGTAGAGCGAAAAGAGTGAATTGTTTGTCCTCGACGTCGAGGCTGGTCAGTCGGTTAATTACCGTATTTCGCAGCGGAAGAGCCACAATGGCTTGGCGTCCACTAAATAATTGACACCCAAGACTTAGCAAACATATACGGCGCCAATGATTATTCTCGAAATGGGAGGATGAAACTCGAGAAGAGAAAATGGCCCTTGTGAGTTATCTGTGTACAACAGATGCAAGGACAGGACAAAAGACAAAAGCTCAGGTGCAGAGTAAAGGGCTCGGACTACCACCCTACAAAGATCTCATCCCAATGAAATAAGTGAGATTTCCATCACCAAGTTCATATTGACCTGACGGATCATATGGTGTTATACAACCAAGCCACTGGGGCGGGCCTTCGGTGCTTGGTTGAGAAGGAAGGAGGCCAGGTTGAATACAAAGGGACCGAAAGCCTTCATTTTCCCCCCCTGTTTTCTCTCTGATGTCTTCTCATCATATTTCGTCTTATCCGTTTCTTTGTTCCTCCCCTTGCATCCTTGCTGCTCCTTCCTATGCAGTCCCCCCTTCCTTACCAGACGGCCTTTGCTTGGCTGATGGTTCTATCGGCTGCTACTTTAGCTACTTTAGTCTCCATTAGAGACCTGGGTTTTCTACCGTCCTACTTTTTGCTCGGATTAGAAAGAATCAACCGAATCTTGACTCCCAATCCATCTCGCTGTTGTTTCCTTGGGTCAACTCTGGACGAAAACCCCCGCATCAAGATGTGTGTTGGCCAACAGTTCTTTCATGCTGCTATCTGCGGCCGAGCCAGTACTCGCAAGAGAAACTCGAAAGACACGACGGCCGACAAAACGAGCTCAAATTTCCAGGAGTCTCAAATCATCATCGAGGCCTTGAAAGGGCAGACCATCCATGTCCCAAACCTCTACAGCATACTTAAGGGATGGCCGGTCAAGGCCAACGTCAACTACGAACGTCTTGTCCCCGTCGTTGAAGATGCTTTTGACCGGCAAGTCCGATTAAACGTGTACTGTAAGAGACGATATAAATTTTACTGACGTTAAACGCTTCAAATAGCCTCGTCAAGTCGCCCAAACTTCGGGAGAAGTACCGGAGAGCTGATTACGCCCGCTTCGTCAGCCTGTCAGTGATGTTTTTTATCTGTTGTTTTCAGACTACTGATGCGATGCCTGCAGGTACTACCCTCATCCCGAATGGGATCGAATCCAGACCCTGGCGCTCTATATCATCTGGCTGTTCTGCTGGGACGATGCCATTGACCAGCAGGGAACTGGTGATCTGAGCAATGACCTTCTGCGTGCCAAGACACGTCGTGACAACACCATAAGAGTGTTTGAGCACGTTCTTGGCCTTGATCCAAAGTCTGACCCGTATGTACAGTTTTCTCAGTCAGACTATGAGCTGAAAGCGATTGGAGACGAATTGAAAGAAGCCTATACCCAAGGTAAGGCTCGATGCCCCTAAAACCCCGAGGCATCGCTGACCTTACAACAGAACAGAGACAGGCCTTCATAAAGCAGATGCGGCGCTACATTGCCAACTGCCACGAAGAACAGAAAATGCGACTTCAGGGCATTCTGCCTGGCATCGAGTCTTATTCAGAGCTTCGCCATGGCACAGCCGCAGTCTGGACCTTATGCGCTCTTGTCGAGTGAGCCATCCGAGAACATCAGATACTCCTCCTCCCTTGTTGACAAGTATATCAGGTTCGGTCTATCAGAAAACATCCCAGAGCACGTCCGATACATGGAACAGATCCATACCATATGGGCAGAGACCAGCAGGGCCGTTTGGATGTATAAATATATCCATCATTTCTTCTGCTCAACAGTCCAGCGGCTAATCCATTCTAAATTCATAGCACGAACGATATCCTTTCCCTCCGCAAGGAAATGGTAAGTGTCGCTGCCACCCCTGCTCTTCTTCACTTTTTCATTAGCTAATACGCATGAACAGCCCAAGGAAGGCAACGAGAGCGTTGTAAATGCTATCCCTATCATCATGAAGCAAGAGGGCAAGTGTCCTCAACAGGCTGTTGACGCACTCCTTGCTGAACTGGCCACCTCTGTGACAGCCTTTGAGACTGCTGCCACCTGTTTAGAAGAAGTAGCAGGCGAGGGGGCGAGGGCATCGATGAAGACCTATTGTGACGCATGCCGTTGCATGGTCACAGGATCCATCCAGTTCTCGCAAGTGCTCATTCTCACCCACAAGAACGCACCAGCTAATCCACTTTGGCAGGTTCGAATCATCCCGCTACAACCTAGAGGGCTGCTTGAACAACGACGGTTCTTTGGATATATTATTGTAAGGGAATTATGAGATGGAGACTTGAAAAGATATGCTTGGGAAGGTGGAAGTTGTTGGACAGATACCCCGTGCAGCGATCGACTATAACTAAGTTGTGCTTACTTTGGCAACATATCCGATCGACTTCACCCTTGCCCTTTTGTTTAAAAGTGTATACGTACCCCGACAGAATGAATAACAAGCTGTCTCCTTTCAGAGGAAAAGAGCTCTTGTAAGTTCAAAGGTCACAAGACGCAACTCATCATGCATGGATAACCTGGATTGACATGGTTCCTGATATATACCGCTTCTCAAACAAAGCGAGTTTGCATGGTTCGAATAATTTCATGACATCACGTCGCTGAGCGAACAGACGGCTCTCTCAGACCCTTTTCTTCTTCTCCTCCGCCAATTCCTTGAAGCCCTGCACCAAGTCATCTCTCAGATCCTCCCACCCCTCAACGCCAACGCTGACCCTCAACAGCCTCTTGTCGCATCCGCTATCGCTCATTGCGCGCCACTCAATCAGGCTCTCGACACCGCCCAGCGATGTCGCGTGGTGGAACAGCTCCATCTTGCTCGGCAGTCTCTTGGCGTCCTCAGCGTCCCTGAGCAGGATCGCGAAGACGGGGCCGAACCCCCCTGGCATCTGCTTCGCCAGCCACCCCTTACCGTCCGCCAGGTCCTCCTTCTGCAGGCTGGCATGCACGACGCTGTCGACGACGCTGCCCACGACGCCGGCGGGGTCCTGCCGGATCTCCCCGTCGAGCCAGCGGACGAGCTCCGTCGCCGAGCGGGACTGCCTCTCCACGCGCAGCTCCAGCGTCCGCATCGACCGCACGCCCAGCCAGCCCTCCATGCTCCCCATGACGCCGCCGATGAGGCACCGCTCCGTCATCAGGTTCTGCATCCACTCGTCCGCGTGCTTCGGGTGGACGGCCAGCACGCCGCACAACATGTCCGAGTGCCCGCCAAAGTACTTGGTCCCGGAGTGCATCACCATATCCGCGCCGAGCCGGAACGGGTCCTGCAGCGGCGGCGGAGCGAACGTGGCGTCCACCGTAAGGTACGTCCCCCTGCGCTCCGCCATCTCCTTGAAGTACGCCAAGTTGCGCGCCTCGCCCGTCGGGTTGAGCGGCGTCTCGACGTGCAGCACGTCGCCGGCCTCGAGCTGCTCCAGCGACGCCTCGTCCAGCCCGAGCTGCTTCAGCCCGTTGAGCTTGGTCAGGATCTTGATGACGCCGTGGCAGCCGTGGTAGCCGCCGCCGATAGCGACGCGCTTCGGGTTCAGGTGGACGAGCATGGCGTGGAAGGCCGAAAGGCCCGACGAGTAGGTCAGCGATGGCCCGCCGAGGACGGAGGTGAGGATGGCCTCGAAGCGGGTTGTGTTCGGGGCCGAGTAGCGCGAGTAGATGTGCGAGTCGCCCGGGGCCGAGCGCTGTTAGGGAGGGGGGAAACGGGGGTTAGTATCCGATATTGCCATAAACTCAACTCTTCTCCCTCTCTCTCACGCTCGCTCGCTCTCTCTTCTCTCTCTTCACTCATTGGTTCTCCCGGGAACGGCAATGAAGTGCAGGGAGCCATCGGGCTGCGAAGCGAGCGGGAACCGGGTGGCGGGAGACCTACGTCGACATTGCCCCCTGACTGTAGCTCGTCTGGGTTGCGGCTGTACTTGAACGTCGTGGAAACGTGCATGGCCGGCGCGACGGCGCGGTGGGCGCTGATGCCATCGTCGGCGTGTACGGTGCGCGTCGCAAGCGACAGCCCACTGAAGCCGTTCGACGGATCCGAGCCGCCGCCGGCCCCTGCTCCGGGGGCGGCCGAGGTGCCGTTCGCGGGGATGTCTCCGGCCATTTGCGTAGGAACGTGGGTGGTGGAGGGTTTTTCTTATTTCGACATCTATCTACGTTTTGGACAACTTGTTACTCTCAAGAAGACGTCCCGATGTCTGAAGCCAAAGGGTAATTGGAAACGAGTTAGTTTTGGAAAAATTCAGAGTCACCGACGTCCGGCATAGATGGCGATGAGAAAACGGCGGACCGGCGGGAGGAACCCCTCTGCCCCTCCCTCCATTACCTCTACCTTACGTAGGTGGGGTAGCAAGCAAACCCCGAAGATGGGCCCTGGCGCGATGAATGCACGATAGCTCGCAATCTTTTGTAGTGTCCCCGCCAGTCCTCCGATGTTCGGGATTTTCTGAAATTTCCAGTCACTTTCAGAGCCAGAGCATTGTCTGTTCGTCACTATCCAAAGAGTCCTCATCAACGCATGACATCGTGTAGTCTCAAAATTGTTATCATTATCATTAAAGAGCTTGTTTGTAGACGCCCGGCCTCAAAGCTCTGATCCTCAGGCTCACTTGCAGCCACCCATAAATGCATAATGTGGCTCAGACCAGTGGGAGTCTGGATCATTAGCCCTAGTTCTAATCATATCAATGGCGAATTGCGTCCCGTACATAGAGACGTATCCCAGCTAGTAACGCCCGATACCATGCCGTCGGAGGTTTGCACCGGGTGGCTGAATACTCAAATTGAGAATAGAGACAGGCGCACAATCAGTGGACTTCAGTAGTCTCGATCGACGCTGCCGACTTGGGTCGCTCAATGGTGCCCAATTCCGAACCTTGCCCGCTCTGACCACGCTTTCTTCCTGAGCCCGACAAGAAGCGCGTGACGCTCGAGTTAGGCGAGTTGGCGCTCGCCTCCTTGTGATCTGAGTCACCGAAGCGCGAAAACAAACCGCGCATGCGGCTGGGTTGGTGTTGCTGGTGCTTCTGGTCGTCCAAGCCCACATCCTCGAAGCCTTCATCGGCAGTAGGCAGGTCCCGGTCGGCCCGCCTATCAATCGCCGATCGGGGTAGTCGAGGGTACCGGGCTGAGTCGAGACTTTGGCGCGCCGGGAAGTCGCTCTGAGGAATAGGTGACCGTGCTGTGATATCCTATGGCACATATGCAGTCAGCGGCGGCGCCGGATTGAGCGGCGTTGGTTTGTTGGGAAGAATCAACATACAAACGATCGTCTGTACGAGTCAAAAGACTCTCTCGAAATGGAGAAGTGCTCGATCTCACCGCTATCGTTACGGGTGTCTGTGGAGTTGCGACCCGAGCCGAGATATTTGCGCGGCCAGGGGGCTTTTTCTTCAGTTGGGGATGGCTGCGCATATGCGTTAGCCATGTCTCAAAGACGGTGGAGGTAGCGGGCAGGATGCATACCGGTAGGTAGACTCCGCTGTCGTTGACGACTGTATTGCGGACAAACAATCAGTCAATTGATCTCACGATGCGGGCGCCATTTGGATTGTGCAGAGTGGTGAGTGATGCATTGGGGCGTTTGGGCAGAAGCGCCTACCACTCATTTTGTACTCCCCGTTATCTTGGCTCTTGGAGCTCCTCAGGCTCAGCGACGACGAGGCCTTGGAACCGACAGTATCCTGCTTCTCAAATCCGGGATGCGACGGGTTCTGGTAGTCCAGTCGCAGGTTCTCGTCTCCAGCTGGAGAGAAAACAGCATGGCCCGGACGACGGGCAAAGGGGTTGCGAATAGGCATGGCGAAAAGTGGTTGGAAAGCGAAATTATCGGGTTGTCCCTTAAGGAAGCGCAATACTCAGTGCAAGTCAACGGTACCAGATGTCAATACCATGTGAAGATGCAGGCTTGCAAGGTAGGTGATGCAGACAGCAAAATCTACTGGTGTTGTTTCGGGTTGCAGTTTCGAGGTTGATGCTGGGACCGTTTGACAAAGAAATCGATGGGTTGACCCGGAAGGCGGGGATTAGGTGGTGGCGGTAGGGTAGGCGGGATGGCGATGGACTATATGGCAATCTTGTCCGTCTTGTTAGTCGGGTCGAAGTTTGCTGATCTAACCCGGGTGCTTTTGGAGTCGTTCCAGGGGGACAGGGACCGGTCTTGGTCTTACAGTCAGATGGTGGCTTGGATGTGCGACGACTGGTTGGATTAGGACTGGTGTCTGGGCAAATGGTAATGGATGGACAATGGAGAAGGTGGAGGTGCTGCCGCCGTTGCAAGTTGGGGACGTACTTGTACCTAGGTAGTAGGTATGTAAGAGAAACCGACGTGAGAGATTGGACGTGAAGGAGACGGCAGAGCAGCAGATGTCAGCTGTAGTGCATCCCTCATCGGGCGGGAATCTGCAGGTGTTGGGCTGTGCTTGCACGCTGCGGCTTCTTCTCGCTTGTCTAAGTTTGCCGTGCCATGTCTTCCTTCTCCTTCCCGCCCCGCGCCAACAGCAGAGCAGGGCCACACTTCCTTCCTTTCCATGTGCCGCCCCTTCCGTATGGCTTACGCATCTCTACCTACGCATCCACCGTAATATGTATGTTTGTAGGGGTACTTTGTACATGCTACTGTTCTGCAGGGGCTAGACGCAAGGGAGGGGGGAGCGCTTCAGACTTGGAAGTGACGAATGACCATCTTGCAGCTGCAGCTATTGGATCATGAGTTGAGGTGAGGGACCGGCTTTGCTGAAAGAGGATACATTCCGGACACGACCTTAACATCATCTCCAGGGCGGTCTGCAGTAGGACCTCGGAGCTTAGGGGACCTGGTTTCCTAGCTTGCTGTGGAGATGTGTATTCGTACCTAGTTTACAATCACAAGTTCGGTAACCAAGATGCAGATACGTTACGCCATTCCCCATCACCGACTTCGCAGATCACCACTGCGGCCCCGACGTCAGACTCACCATCGCAGCAGCCTCTTCGATGGAATGCTACGCGGCCATTCGTCGACCAGTGGAGACGGCCGGCAGGGACAGCCCGATGAGAAGCAAATTTGGGGAAGCTTGGAACGAACCACGAACTGCCCAGGGCCCTGGATAATTAGCTACCGAACCAAATTCAATTCAATGGAACAACCGGCCGAGGCTGTGACAAGGCAGGGGATCTTGGTCGATGACATCCGTTTGTCCCATGCTTCCCTGCCACATGTCATTGACGTCCTTCAGCCGCCACCCGGCCATGATTCCAAGCTTTCGTTTCGTTGGATTGTCGGTACTTAGGACGTCGCCTTGTTTGCAGCAACGTCCGAGGTACCTCCACTTCTGGAAACCATGGACACGACGGGGTTACACTTGCCGTCATCCATCTCCTTCGACCCAAATTTCAGCTCCGTGTCCCCGCCATTGTTGGAGCGCTTTCATGGCATGGCTACAGCGGTTGAATCCCCCGCCCCCCCAAAGCCAAGGGAGCGCGCGTTGTTATGTAGGCCGAGACTGCTTCCAAGTATGGGCTCGTATGGCCCCAGCCGGTAACAAGTGTATCGACTACGAATGCAAAAATGCACAGCAGTAATCAATCACCCGCGGACTTCCGTCTGCAGTGCAGTGCAGTGCAAATTTTGGCTACCCGACATGTCTTGGCATCGGGGCGTCAGAAGGCTGGCTTCCTGATGATCGGCGTTCCGATTTTCCCTTGTCCTCCAACCGCCCTACGCGGACCTGCATCTCACGTCCGTCCAATCGTCGCCTTCTTCGCAGCATCCGAACGTTCCTAGTGCGCGGAACGAGTCTATCCAGTGCACCACGCATTGCCCAAGCCCTGTGCAGTCAAGACGAACAACCGACTTTCTAGACCGAGAACGGGTGCGGTCGTCGCCGTGGCCGACGAAAAATTAGGCCGTATAGGCCCTATAACCACCTCTGGCTCACCTTGACTTCCACACGGATGCTTATGGCGACGTCGCCTCTCTCTCATCGTGACCTTTTTTTTTTTCCTTGTCGGGAACGGCTGGCCAAGCCATCGTCAATTCCTGGGATGTGATGGCCCATAAGAGGATACGAGCATGACGAGCTCCGCCTCAAGTCGCGGAGACTACGACTCTCGAACTCAAGAATCCCCGAGTGGAAAGACGACCCTTTTGAGACAACGGACAATAAAGTCGGACGTGGTTTGTGAAGCATCGAAGACATGCGCGTCTTCTTAAGCTGATGCCCGCCCTGAGAGAGACGCAACCATCTGAGCTGTTATATCCGCAAGCAAAGATCCGCATGCGGCGGTCACTCACAGGGCCTCAATACCAATTTGCAAGATCATCTCTCGAAAGATTAGCGCCCGGGCATCTGGGTCAGGGAGTGCGCGAAATTGCCGGCCTAGATGGCACTTTTCAAACAAACAGCGTACGGCAGAGAACGCCGCCTGGTTCTGGGCATCGGAGAACCCAGGCACCCGCTGAAGACACCGTTCTTCTTCGATCCAATGATTAGTGGCAAAGGGTCAACAGCTCGCTGCAAGAAATACCTGAAGTCTGGTTCCTGACAGATTTAACTATCCTGCCGTACTAATTACGTGTCCATCGTGAGCCATGAAGTGGCGATGGTATTTTCAAGTTCACCATTAGCCGGATCGGATCGGATCTTCCGCACCCACCACGTGAAAGGCTCTTTGTCGCGAGGCGATCGCCGGAATAAGTATCCGCATTTGCTCCAGATTTTGTCCAGATGCACCAGTTGTACTTCACACGGATTAGTCTTGGCCGCCGGCTCTGCGACTGCGCCTCGGCCATGCCTTTGTGTTCAGCATCCAGTCTGTCAAGCAATTTTCCCTGGTCGACTGCACCCCTGTCGGAACTGCGGCTCAGTATTGCTATGATGATCGATACGTCTTAACAAAGGAAGTTGCCGGTCTGAAAGGAAGATCATCGAGCCTGGTATTCGGTGGATACGCGCAAGCTGGCGTACGGTACTGCAGACTGAGAACAAATCATATGCCTTCGTATCCAAAATAGCCTCGTTCTGTATCAGTCAGGCGACGGACGCACGAGCTGCCGTCGGTGTCCCAACCCCCGCGGCCGACAGGTATGTTACAACTGGAGCCTTGACAACTCAATGGCTATAGTTCAATAGTACCAGCTACGATGCCGGGTTTAGTCTGCCAGACCATTGCGGCGGGTACTTGCAGCTCTAAACATTTGGCAATCTACTACGTGCGGTCTAGTCAAAAGAATTATGTGATGGCATTTCTCGGTGGATGAGGTAGGTGGGAAAGGTATCGACGCACTGAGAGCATGCCATAAGATTCGGACAATGCTGATACGCAAGCAATTTCAAATATCCGTCAGAAGTAGGAACAATGCCGGCCCTAGTGTATCGACCACATTGAAATTAAAGCTTGGCATATCTCAGCTGTTCGAGCATTCAAGCTGGACATCTCATGGTATGACACAACGGGACGGACGACGTCTGTTCTCCCAAGGCGTCGGTGTTAGACCTTGTTGGGGCGCACTAAGTCGGCGCCACACTCGCTAGGGCCCCTGAGAAAAGAAGCGTCTATGCGATGACCAGCACCTATTCGAGCGTCTGAGCAGATCGGTCAACAGAGGTGTGCGGCATCAGTGCTAACGGCTGTCACAAAGAGGCTGAAGCTCGAACAGACCCCTCTCGCGGCTCCAGTCGCACTCGATCCCACTCGTACCGCGGCTTGCCAAGGCCACCGGACATTTTCAGGTCAACATCGGCTTGGCTCCAATGCGATGCGATGCGATGCATGGGAGGCAAAGCACGCACTCTGTGCTGCACCTAGCGCGGGATGCGAGATCAAATACAAGAGATCGGCATAAGAGTGCGCTTCAGGAGGAGGCAACGCGATCGAAGCGGCCAGGAGAAGTCCGAGGCTGCACGCCTGCTGATATCCACTGCAGACGAAAGCCGGAAACGAATGGGGGTGAATGTTGTGCCGAGTGCCGTTACTCAATGAAACCAGAAAAGACATACGCCAGCTTCAAGGTGAAGGAGCGCGCGCGCGCTTGCTTGACAAGCCAAGAACGTGGCAGAGTGTATGGCTCCGGTGCTACCGCAACCATGCGGAAGAAGACGACTGAGGCTTCAGTGGATGATGCATAGATGGTCCCGGTCCTGGGAATCAGGTGTGGCTTTACCTTACCTTCTTTTATCCCGGCGCCACCTAAGCGGGCAGGGAACTAAGGTGGCCCTGCGCCGTAACCTTGCATTCCGCAAACAGCCATTTGAGGGCCACTTCCGCCATCCGCCGTGTCCATTGCCAATCCCCCGCAACTCTCTTTGCAATGTGGCGTCGAGCTACGGATCCGACCTTTCAATCCTTACAGCATCATGTCTTCCCGTGCCAGTCGGCCAGCGAGTGTACCCGGCCGCATCCAAAGCATTCTGACATGGCGGCAGCGCAAGAGAAAGACTGTTGGCTGGGTTGGAGGAGACTTTTCCAAACCGCCGTCGACCAAACGCCAAGAGGCCTAGGTAGTAGTTGTTTACATACTACGTAGCTTGTTGAGATCCGCGACATGGGGGTCTGGGTGGAAGAGCAGGCAGGGATGGCCCAGTCTGATGCCTTCCCTGCCTGCAGGCTGTAGCGGGCATCAGGAGTATCTACATACCTACCTACCTACATCGTACCTACCCCATCTAGTGTACTGGAGTATTCATACCCACACAGCCGCAAGCTCGTCCCTTTGTTTTGTAGGTAGCCTCCTCCTTCGGGATGGTCGTCGACAGACGTGGTTGTAATTCACTCTCGCACGCACGTCCTCGACCGACGCTGTTGTGCTTCACGCACCCCATCGTTCCTTCCAACTCCACTTACCTAGGCTACCTAGGCGATGGGAGACGGCCAGCCACTGACACTCTCTGCCCGAGACGGACGGACGCCGGCTCTAGTCCCAGTCCAGCAGCTCATCGAGGTCCAGGCCTATGTTCTCCAATGAGCTCATCCAGCCTGGATGGGACAATGGAAGTGAAATGTTATGTTTGCTGTTGCTATCCGTATCCGCTCTGTTTCATACAAAACCTGCCAGCATCCTTCCGATCCCACGGGGGCAAGCTTCTCGGTGCCCATACGTGTTTTAATTCCCTTCACCGCCGAGAGTTCTCTGGCGCCTCCTATATTCACCGTTCCACTCCAAATACGAGGTACATTCTACTCCATTGCCTTCTGTTCGACTTATACTCGACGACCTCGCATCTCTCTCATCTGGAGTTTCCGGCTTTTCTGCATTACTTTCGACCAACATTGACATCCCCACAATACACCGTGGTAAAACATAAGCAAAATAATACTTCCAACCTTCTCTTATTTCGATCACTGCCACACTTGGTCTTGTGTGTGTTGCATACAGACTTCCAGGTAGAGCCGATATCTCATCACTGATACCGTTCGTCCCAACTGCCGCTCGCCGGATTCGTACAAACTGACGCCAAGCTTACCGGATCACCCAACAATTAAACGCCAGGCACAGAGACTGAATTAGCTCCAAAAGGGTCCCTTCGTTTGTCCGGGTTACCTGCCAGTTCGAGAAGGGAGCTGTGCTTTATCTATAATTAACCTCGTCCTTTCATCTGATAGCACGCACCTTCCTCGCCTGCCTGCTCGGACTTTGAGCACGTTTGTTAAGCAAACGGCAGTACGCTTCTACTCCCATACACAACGATTCACAACTATTCGTAATTCGAGATGGCCCAATTCTTCGTCTCATGGGAGCTATGGCAGCAGATGACCTTTGTAAGTCATTCCAAACAACTGCAACTTGGCATGGCTAACACCCGTTACTTAGATTCTGGCCTGCGCCATCGGTGTCGTGTTCATTATCGGTTTCATCAAACTATGGTGGACGAACCGATACATTGCGAGGCAAGAGATGATTGACGCTGAGAAAAGAGCACATGCCGCAGAGCTCGCGTCAACCGGCCTTCCGGTACCTCCACGCAAGAAATCAGAAATCCCGTTCGGTGTCCGCGCCATCCAGTCCGGTGTCGAAGTCGACGGCATATGGATATCTCGCCCCAACACGCCGTCCGCCGAATCGCCTCCCAGCTCAGCCAGAGCCAAGGGCAAGTATGTCTCGATGGGCCCTATTTCGCCTCGCTCTTCAGTCTCCGACACCTTCAGTTCTTCGACATCGTCTCGTGGCGAAATCGGTCCTCAGACGTACCGACCCAAGTCTATCTACAACAACCCTACCACAAGTAGGGCTGACGCCCTGAGCCAGCTTGAGGGTAAGCCTCAGGAATTCCATACCTACAGCACGTATCATCCCCGAGGCAGCAATGCCATCTCCGAGGCCTCAAACGAGTCAGGAAGCTCCGCAAGCTCTTCGCACAGCGTCCGAGTGCCCATCAGTTCACCCCCCGTCAACCGCCACCTCAAGAACGCGCTCAACGTCAGAGGAAACAACTCGCAGCCCCGGACTGGCAACGGTGTTCGCGCCAACAAAGGCGATCTTCAAGCTATCAAGGACGCCAAAGGATATTCAGGCCTTCCTCAAGCCTCTCCTAGTCCTAGCGATTTCTCCGACCCCTTTGCGGATCCTCAACAGCCGACCGATGTTTTCAGTGATGACCACGCCATCCTGACTCCCCAGCAGTCTCCCCACGTGAAGTTCGCGGCCAACGAGCACATCCAGCACATTCCCCGTCAGCGCTCTTACAGTGACAGTAGCAGCGGCAGCAGCATTGGGGGCCATGTTTAGAGAGTGGTGATCAACGCTGATGCCCAGCCATCCGGGCGGTTGGGGGATGCGAGAGCAGAGGCTGGAATTGGTATTAGAAACGAAAGCGGCACTTTTTCATCTTTGTCTTTGTTCTTTTCTTTTCTTTTCTTCCACGCGAAATTCTTACTCGCCGGAATCTAATACAGTGTATCATTAGTCAGCCTGCCGCAATAGTGGCGGCAGAGAACAAAGGGATATCGGCGGCTTCGCAAAGAGGGCGCACCATGACGGCGTTCGGGTCTTCGAAAACAATCGGACGATGAGGCATGTGAGATTTGTCAACCTCCGAACATTAGCATAGGCGAAGACTATCCTTAAAGACACGGCAATTGTATAGAAACACAAAATATGAGGAATTCGCAGCAATCGGATGTTCAATATTCTGCTTCCTCCCCCGCCCCAACACCATGAGTGTAGGTAAAATCACCCGGAGGATATGCGTGAATGCGGTGACGGGGAGATGGGGGGAGGGGGGTTGATAGTTGTCATCCGATCGTGGTGCTCGGCTCCCACCTTTGCACTCCGGCCCTCGGCGTCTGTCCTACTTCGGTACCGACGCCGGTTATACGACTCGAAACCCCCGCCATCACTTCCCCCGCATCGCACATACCATCGTACTATGTACACACATGCCTGCCCCACACACATTTGATATGGACGTGTGAGAGAAGAGAGGGTTGGGCTATCTCGGACAACCGCTGGGATTTGCCCTTCCAAAGGGGATGTTGACTCTACTTGTTCGTACATAATATCGCGCAATTGCACCATCATCACTACCTCGGATGTCTTTTGCCCGCGTCAGCGAAGCTCGTTCCCGAACACACATACCTTCTGAACAGGAGGTCTCGTGCATCGCAGACTAACCACACCACAGTCCACGGCTCGAAGCAAGATACGTATCTAGAAACTCGGGATCAAGCACGCAGGCGAAAATGTCACCCACGACCCTCCACCAGGGCGCGGCAAAGGGCTTTGCCGACGCCGCCACTTACGACGCCTACCGGCCCTCGTACACGCCCGAGGCCACCCAGAAGTTCCTCTCACACCTGCGCCTCGCCGACGTCCCTCATGCACGCGTCCTGGACCTTGCGGCGGGGACGGGCAAGATGACGGAGGTGCTCGCGGCGCGGCACGAGGGATTCGAGGTCGTGGCCGTCGAGCCCCACGAGGGCATGCGCGCCGAGCTCGAGAGGAAAGGGTTGCCCGGGGTCGAGGTGAAGGACGGATTTGCGGCCAAGTTGCCGTTAGGGGAGGAGTGGGCTGACGGTGCTATTGTTGCGCAGGTTAGTTTCTTTCTTTTTTTCCTTTGTGTTTCATTCTCCCCAATATGTGAGCGGGAAGAAAGCCGTGATGAAATTGGCGGCTGGACAACCTCAGGAGAGCCGGTGACTGATTCTTGTCTTCTGGGTAGGCTTTTCACTGGTGAGTAGGATATTGTGGCATGGATGAGGTCGAACATGGCTCACACCGGGACATAGGTTCGCGACGAAAGAGGCTTTAAAGGAAATCCACCGCGTTCTGAAGCCCACTGCCGTGCTGGGTGTGATTTGGAACATTGAGGACTGTAAGTCTCCATTCCCACCACCCTCGCCCTGCAGCGCCAGGGACCCGCAACGCCCGTCTGACACGAATGTCTGCAAATAAGACAACAAGCCGCAGCACTGGGAGGCCAGCACGCCCTGGGAAAATGCCCTCAACGACCTCGTCTTCAGCCTCGACTCCGACGGCCAGCCGCGCTTTCGCGACTTCGTCTGGAAGGACGTGTTCGACAATCAGCTCGACTCGAATCCGCTGCGCGCCGTCAAGGACGTCATCATGGAGGGCGGGCGCAAGATGCCATTGTTCTCGGTGCCCGTCGGCGAGGAAAAGGTGCCCTTCACGGTCTGGCTGACGCCCGAGGCCCTGTGGAACCGGATCCGGACGCTGAGCCAGGTCGCCGTGCTGGAGGGTGACGCAGCGAAGGCGTTCAAGGACAAATTCGATGCTATTGTGGCGGGGGAGAGCGTAGAGAGGAATGAGAAAGGCGAGGTTTTGTTGCACGGCGTTACGTATCTGGCGTGGACCTCGAGGCTGTAGTCCAGGGCGTGTTTACCATGGTTTGTGAGAACAGCGCGTGAGCATCTGGTGGTGGTGATGGTGGTATATGCTGTTTTGATTTCATAGATATTTTGTGCATAAAACGCCTCTTGGCCAGCATAATGTTCGAGGATGTCACTGCCCCGAGCCCCCAGTCCCCTTTCTCAATCCACGGTTGGCCTATCCATCCGCCATCCCCTAGGAGTCTGCAGAAATGTACATGACTACGAGGTTTATCAGCAATCAGATACACATGAGATGGGGGTATAATGTACTCGCCGTTGTTTCCTCTCACAAACGCGTCGCCGTACGACCGCCTCTTGGCGCCGTTGACGTACTCCTCCGTCTTCTCCAAAGCGATGTTCATATAACCATCGACAGACTGCAGCTCACCTGCGACGGCATGACGTCAGCGCGTCCGTATAAATACGAGCATTCTTCTCGTCATGTTCCGTTCCCCAAGGCAGCAAGAGACTCGGGCTCACTCACCCTTGTACACGACGCCCGAGTTGAGCTTCACGGTGACGGGGTTGCCGATAATGTCGCTAAGGAAGCTGGAGGGGTCCTTGCCCTCGCCCTGGCTGATGTTCCCATTCTCCATTGCGGCAATTTGATTTTAGTTTTTCTGGGTTACGGGTGGTTGTCGGCACACTCGGTTGCGCAGTTGTGGTGAGAGGAGTCGTTAGGTTGATGTGAGTGAGGCTAGCGGACGTCAAACGGATGATCGATTGACGATATTCGCAGAATTGCTGCCAGCTGGCGACGATGGGTGTCTGTCTGGGTGGAGTCGACCAAAAAGAAAAGAGTAATTTTCAAGAAGTACCTCGTCTCGGTCTTGCGCTGGGAGCTCTTAATGTGTACTGTGTAGGTAATACAGATTGCCTGGGACCAACTGAGGAGTTCTAGGTCACCCCCTGAGCCTAGCTTTTCCAGGATGGTTCGCACTGTATTGCTACTCAAGCGCCGCACTCCCACCACCGAGCAGTGTCCATGGCGAACCACCAGCGCCAGGGTTCCCTGTGGGGTCCAGCAGTTCAATCTTTGCTCACCATGGAAACAACGCTCCTCCCCACGACCCCCCATCCCGTCCTAAGATACCCTCCTGCCTTCCTAGGTATGCGCTCGAGGACGCCTGCCCTCCCACCCACTTCGTCGCGTTGGTTCGTGATGACTCTGTCCGTTGCCTCGTTTCTCCAGGCATAGCCTCCGGTGCTTTCCCCTTTGTGGTCTGACAGTTGGCAGCCTTCCAATCCAACAGCTATACAATCAGTTTCTGCATGCAGGTGTTCATTTGGTCTCAACATCTTCGTGTTACCTGAACTTCTTCTCGGTCAAGCCACCCTTGCAACCCTCATCGCATAGCAGAACGACAGCCGGAATCTCCCACACGTCTGCTCAGTGTGCAAAAAGTAGCAAACATCAAAGAGCGACATGGCCGACGCGGCAAAGCCCAAGAGGCGTCTCCCCTTCAAACCCACAGCTCTGCGCCAAAAGTCGGACCCAAAGCCAGTGCCCAAGGACAGCAACAAAGACGACGACGACGACGACGACGACGATGGTCTCAGCCTTTTCAAGCGCTCCGCCGAGTTTTTCCCTGTTACGGTGGCGGAACAGGAGCGGCGTATGAAGAGGAAACAGGCAGAGAGGGAAAAGAGCTCGCAAGCACGGTCACCAGATGGCGAGACGAAGCCCACGCCGAGGGCCAGCGAAGAGCCTGGCAGCAGGGACGATGAGGAGGCTAGGTATGGACTCTCCCTTCACTTGGAAACTTGATGATGCATCCTGAGCGACACTGATATGGCTCCAATGGACAGAGAGCCCGGCACGCCTCCATCGAAACGCTCGCGAACTAGCGACGAGTCGCCCGAGTCGAGAAGCAAACCCTCCTCCACCAAACGTCGAGATGGCACTGAAACACCCTCCAAGCGCATAACCCGCGCCGCCGCTTCGCGGACGCCGCGAAAACAGGAGGTGATACCAACAAAACCCGTCATCTCAATCGATGACAGCGATGACGAAGACGACGAGGAGGACGATGCTCGGCCGCTAGACGACGATGACATCTATGACGCCTCGCCCATACGTAAGCCCAGGCCCCGGCGCCAAACCTCGGAGCCCGAAGTCTCGCCCCTGGTCATTGAAGACGATGACACATTCGCCAAAGGAGCCCGAGGCGAAGACGCTCCCGCGTCCCAGCAAGAGGTAGAAGAAGAGGATGACGAGTTCAAGGAGTATGTCCAGCGCGCTATGGAGCGCAAAAAAGCACTCGAGCAGGAGGCCAATCAGACGGTCAATGTCTTTGTCACCTCCGACATTCCAGGGACCAAGGAAAAGCAGTTCCGCTTCACTCTCGTCAAGCCCCTCAAGGTTCTCCGCAACGCCTGGATCGACGTTCAGAATGGCCGCGTCACTCTGCCGCGCGCCGAGCTCGAGAGGGTCTTCCTTACGTGGCGCGGGCACGAGCTCTACGACTGGACGACACTGCATAGTCTCGACCTCGCCGGGACGTTCCGCAAAAGCGGCGGGGGCGGGGGCGGGGTTGCATCCGAGGGGTTCCGGGATGATTGGACCAACGTTCACATGCAGATGTGGACGCGCGAGCTATGGGAGGAGCATGAGCGACAGGAGGCCCGAAGACGGCGGCACGACCTTGGTGAGTACTCGGACGACGAAGGGGGCGGGAATGGCGGGAACGAAGGGGGCACACCCGCCGTCGAACAAGAGGCCGAGAAGAAGATTAAGGTGCTACTCAAGACCAAGACAGACGAGCCGCTCAAGACGTCCGTTCGGCCCTCGACGACCATTGGCACCATAATGGAGCTGTTCCGCAAGATGCGCGGGCTGGCCGCTGACGCGCCTATCTCGCTCATATTTGACGGCGACGAGCTCGAGGAGGACATGACAGTCGAGGACGCCGATATCGGTGACATGGAGACGATCGAGGTTTACATGAGATGAGGGGCTAAGATTTGTCTCTCAGAATCTTGTTGGATAGAGGCGATGCCCGGTTGTTACTTGGGTGTGGCTGCTGAAAACCAGGCGAAGCAGAGATGGGTAGTAGGCATGGATCGAAAAGGAAGGGAGCGGAGAGTTGGGATTTATTTGAGATACCCGGGGAGTTCTGAGCGGTCTTTTTGTGTTTCATGGGAGGGCGGGCTACAGGAAACACGATGCTAGTAGCTTGGGAATCGAACAAATAAATAAAAAAAGGGGAAAGGTTCCGGGCCTTTGATCCACATGTTGGCGTCTCGGCTCTTGAATACCTCACTTCAACCAACTCCTCACCAGTATCCCAGGAATTCGAGCCTGAAATTTGTCTCTCATTATATCATTTCATCAATCTATGCCACTACAGCCGGTCACCCCACTCCCTCAAAAGTCCCTCCGACAAAGACATAGATTCCGAGACGCGGCGACGGAACGCCTCAGCACCACCGTTAAAGAACTTTGAATCCGCAAACACCTCTGCCATCCGGTCTTTTACAACCGCACGGGAGGAACGGGCCGATAATTCATCGCCCACGATAACCCATGCCACGCCCCAGCCACTCAACTGTGCCTTCCTTGTCCTCGGTTGACAACCACGTGCGTCCGCTGCCGCTGGCTCGCATCATGGCCGCGAAATCCTCCTTGCCAGCCTCATTCTCCGCCCGGTCGGCGTCTTCGTCCTGCCGCGCTCTGATGCTAAAGTACCGCGCCCCGTTGTACTTTTCGCCCAGCCGCTTGGCGACGTCGTTGGCCTCGTTGAGGGAGACAAGGCGGCGTTTGTCCGGGTATCGCTCGAGGAAGACGCGAATACTTTCCCAGACTCTTTGCTTGTTGGAGAGCTTGGAAGAGCTGTCGTCTTCTGCCTTGACAAAGGATTCGACGGGCATGTCGACGTAGGACGTGGGGTTCTTGCCGCTGCTTCTGATGTTGACAACGGGTCCAGGCGCGGTCAACTTTTCGCCAGTGACGTTCTCGCGAGCAATCTCGGCAGGGGTGCGGCCGACGGCGTTCTCGCGGTAGAGCAGCTTAGGACTGTATCGGACCAAAGCCTCAGCCAGGAGATTGTCATTGGACATTACGGCAGTGTGGAGGGGCGTGTCGCCTGCACCATTGAGCATCTCAAGTTCGGCGCCATGGGAAAGCTTGAGAAGCAGGTCCAGTACGTCAATAACCTGCTCATCGCTGTCATACTTCTTTTCCGAACAATAGTACACAGACTTCCTGCGCAAGTTGCAGACGGTGGTAAGCCAAGAATGCAGCGGCGTCGTTCCGCTCTCGTGGATGTTGTTGCGCTGCTGGAACAAGTGAGCGATGATGCCGGAGTCAATGAGCTCCAGGACGGGACCGAGACTGCTGGCCCTCGGCATTCCCAACATGGCGGCGTGTATTATATTCTCCCCAGAATTGTTACGTGTCATTTGGTTTGCCCCGGCCTTGATGAGTGTTTGTGCGAACTCGAGTCTACCAAAGTAAAAGGCCAACCATAGCGGTGTATCGCCGACGGTCGATTTATATTCGAGGGAATTGGGGCACGCCTGAACAAGATATTTGATGACGTCGTTTGTCTTCTCTGTTGGAGGACCCATCACAGCACAATGGAGAACAAGTTCGTCTGATTTCATGTTAGGACCCGTCCGGGTGCAGGGGCTAAGGAAGACTCACTTTGGATGCCCAACCACTTGGAGATGGCCCGATCAAAGCCGCCAGGTGCCTGGCTGATGTGCTTCAGCCTCGAGTCCTCATGGGCTGTTTTCGACTTTCCAAACTCCACGTAGTGTCGTTGAGGGGCATCTCCGAGGAACCATTCGACGCTCTCGATGTTCCCGGCAGCGGCAGCGTGAAGAAGGGGTGGTGTCTTCACTCCAGTTGACCGGACCACCGTGTTTCGTCCGGCTGTTGCCCAGTCCTTCCTGTCATGTGGGTCAGCACACTGTCATAGCATTCTGACATGCATATACTTACCTCTTCTTTCCATAGACTGTGAGGCCCTGGTAGTACTTCGGCTTCCCCTTCATCTCAACTCCACTCTTCTTAACCAGGTCGTCAAGCGGGATTCCGGCACCAGTTCGACTGATGATCTCTGCAAGAGCTGCAGTCTTTCCGTTTTGTACAGCCCAAACGAAGTCGTTCTCGGGGAACGAGAAGCGCCCACTCGTCTCCTCTTCGTCAGGAGTCCTGCCGACAAGCTTCTGTTCAGCAAAACGACTGGCCATGTCAAGAAGCGTCTTCAGCCCGGCATGATCGTCATGTTGCAGAACGAACTTGAACAAAGTCTGGTTGGATTCCTTGCAGCTTCTGGCATTGCCGTTCTCAACCGTAAAGGTGTGGACATTCCGGGCCAAGAAATCTAAGGGCTTGACAGTGGACTTGACTTGCATTGAAACCTGTCCAATGTTTTCAATAGTGAACGTCTTGTCGACAATTTCAGAGATGATCTTGGGGTCGTCGGTGGAGTCAGCATCGCTCTCGTACGACTCATCGTCGTCATCATCCTTGGAGTGGCCAGTATCCAACTTGTATCGCGTTGCTTCCTTGTCTTCTGGGGCGTACTGGGCCACGACAATCTCCAGGATGACTGATGCAACGTCGTGGTGGCCCCGGAGGTAAGCCAATGAGAATGGGGTATTGTCCTTGCTGTCTTTCACGGCGATCTTCAGCGGCGGCTCCTCCTGGTTCTCGCCCCAGGCCTGGAGCGTCAACGATTTGATCTTTTCGACGTCACCGGACCAAGCGGCCTCGAAGCTGTTGCTGAATCAGCATGTCTACCAGATATGTCAGTTGCCTCGTGCACTTACAGCTCCAAGTACGCAGACTTCCTGACTTCAGTAACATCAGTGACACCGCCGAAGGAGAACATATAACCGTAGTCATAAACTCTCTTCATCCCCAATGTATGGCTGTTCGAGAACCTGCTGTGAGGTAATTGGTTGTCAGGGAACTTGATGTCAGGGTACAAATCCTGGAATGTTTTGCCTCCTTTCGCGATGATGGCTTTCTCCAGCTTCTCGAGGGAAGCAATTGCCTCCTCGATGGCTTCCTTCTTCTCGATGGTGCCGTTGCACTCATCGTGCTTCTTTTTCGCCTTTTCGTAGTCTTCTTGTTGCCTCTTGTGGTTAACCTTACGCCAATGAATATTTTCAGATACCTGCCAGTGTTGGTAAGACCCTGTTTCGTAGTTTTGGAGGAACTCGTCCATTCCCAAAGGTAGCTCGGGCTTCAGCTGAACAAACTTCTCTCCCTTGTAACTACGAAGGTGCTCCAGCTGATGTCGGACAAGGTCAAGAGCAGTCACACCCTTGTGGTACGATCTCTGGTATTCATTCTCGATAGCAAGATGGGAGACCTTCGTCAGTGTGTTGGGATCCGCCCCCTTTTCGACCAGGCTCAAGGCCACTTCGGGGTCAGGGCAACTCTGAATAGCCAAGATAAGTGGTTGCTCGGTGTTTTGGTTGAACTGCTTTTTGTTTTCCTCATATGAACCAAGCCTGCCGGACGCCTTGGAAAACCTAGCTGCCTTCAGCCACGTGTCGAACTCGATTTGGGGATTGGCGCCGGCCTCGAGTAACTTGAGGACAAGGATCGAATCACCCGTCTCAATCGCGGTATGAATAGGCGCAATTGCCAAAGTACTCCAGTGGTTGTTGGCAAAAACCATGTGGTTCAGCGCGGTCTTGAGGCCAACTTTGTCGTTCTCCCACAGCGTGTCAACCATCTCCCGGTTACCGTTCTCCACGTACCGATGGAAAGCGGTACAACCATCCATGTCAGCTTGGGATGAGCTGGCGCCAAGCTTCATCAGTAGCAGAGCCATCGACTTGGCCTTGTCGATGGGAAGCGACAGCGCAAGTACCAGCGTCAGGATAGCCGCCTTGGGCTGCTTGTTTGAGTCGAGAAATTTTACGGGGAGAAGAGCGTCGCTTCCGTAATCACAAAGAACCTTGACAGCATCTTCATGCCCTTCCGAAATGGCAAGATGAAGAGGCGAGCAAGGTACGTCCCAAGCCAAGACGTCGATCTGGTAGAAGTCGGGTTCATCTGTCGACTCGTCCAGCACGAGATCTTCCTTACTCTTCTCGTTCTCGTCCCTGACATTAACAAACGAACCAGTGGCAATTGAAGTTGCATCTGCTTCGGTGTTGCCCGCGTCCACCATCTCAATATCGGAAGCTTCGTCCGAATTACCATCATCCTCCGCATCCATGTCTTCATCGTGCCGGTCACGCGTCTTCTGCGAACCAAAACTGTCTCGAGACCTGGTCTGAATTTCTTTACGGCGGCGATCAGCCTTCTCCTCTTCCTCTGCTTCGTTGATGACACTCTTGTCCATCAGGATCTTGATCATGTCGGAGTTCCCACGCTCGGCAGCGAGATGCAGCGCTGTCCTGCCGTCGGCAAGTCGCGCAGTCAGACGGGATCCATGATCGACAAGACAACGCACGACTTCGGGCGTGGAGCTTGTCACTGCCAAGTGGAGGGGCGTACGTCCAGTGTAGTCTCGCTTGTTGGGATCAGCACCCTCCTGTGACAGCCAATCGCGAACCTCATCGACATCGCCATCAACGATGCTCTGGCACAAGCGAGCAGTGTTTCCCACGTATGCCATGTCGGTCCAGTCGTCCTCGGTTAATGGGTTGAAGGACCCGATCTGTTGTCGACCGGGGTCATCAATCAGAAAGGCGACTTTGCCAGAGATATAGATCTCGCCTTCCTTCTCAGCTACCTCCAACTCTTCGGGAGTGACAGGCTTTGGACAGCAGCCGCAGCAATCTTCAATAACATCCTTAACACGACCGAAGAAGGCGGGATGGCGATGGAGATATACCTCCCTCTTCTCATGCTGGTTCCACTCGGCATTCAGAACTGAAATTGTTATTAGTGAGGGGGTCAGGTCTGATAGCAGAGATACTCACGCAAATCTCGAGTGAAGCAAAGCTTTTCAATTTTCTTTGCATGGAAGCTGCTTGAGTAAGTTGAGGAAGCCAATAGAATGGATATATCAACGTACTACTGGCCGTATGGAACAGTGAAGGTATGATAGTTGGAGACATCACTCTCGTCAACCCAGTCCGCAACTTCGTCCTCGTAGTTGTCTTTGATGTTCCCGTTCAGGCGATGGGGATTGAAGCGGTTCGCGGTCGGGCGGCCCCTCTCCTCTCTTCTCTTATCAAGGTACGTCTCACGAATTGACTGCGTGGGAAGTCGTTCCAGTACCAGGAGTCTTGCCAAGCCGAGCGTTCTTTGAAAGCTGCGCTCGAAGATGGTGGGATCGATGCGTTTACGGTCAAGCTCGGGCCAGTATATTTCGAAGTTGCGGTGGCTGTACTTGGAAAGCCGGTTCTCGTAGGATGGACTTCGGCGGGTGAGGTCGATTTGATTGACTTGGGTAATGAAACTCCCCAGAGCTCTGGGGGTAACCCAGACCTGCTTCCCGTCGTAGGCGCCACCTGCTGCGTCAATGTCAAACCCGGTGAGGATTTCCCCTACAGACCTGGTGAACAGTGTTAGTCGTCACCTTCGCATCGGCCTTCAAGCTGCACTTCGTAGACAATTCACCTACTTGTATACACGCAGAACGATCTGCAATTTTTGTCAGCGATCAGGTCCGATAAATAACAACGACAGAGCATACTTGAATGTGGCGGGGGGGGGACTGAGAAGCAATGGTGATGGCATATTTTGTGCGCACAACCGTGACCTCATTCAGAATAGCATCGCGGACTGAAGCCTCAATCTCCTTGATCTTCTCGATAGCTTCCTCGTGGGTGAGACCGTACAGAAACAGGTCAACGTCAGACGCCGGACAGAACTTCTCGTGGTAGTACTCGCGAAGTTTGCGTTTGGAGGTGTTGAACTCGGGCGGAACTGGCAGCAGGGTGTTGATGACGGACGACCCGGCAGCAACAACGTTGTCCCAATTCATGTCGACAAGGGAAGACTCAGAAAAAATGTTGAAATTCTTTTGAAACTCCTTGATCCCGGAGACCACGGCAGGAGAGTCATTGGGACGGCGCTTATGGTCCGGGAGGGCCATGATGTAGCGGTCTTTCTCCTCCTGGGTCTCGGCGGCAAGAAATCGGGCTCGGGTCTTGATGTTCTTGGTATCCTCGGTGAAGAGGGGCAGCAGGTTGATGTGAGGGTCGCCGAGAACAGGATTTTGCCGGTCTTGGGCGAAGACGGATCGGAGCTGAGCTTCATACTTGCGGTAAGGTTCCAAGATCTCGACCATTTTCTTCTCTGGGTGGCTGCGGATGTAGTTGACCAGGTCCCTGTGAGGGACCGGCAACTCCTGCAGCTTTGGGGCGGTCATTTTGGCGAGTTTGAGGGCTGTTATCCAGGGATGATTGGGACTCCAGTGTGGTGAGCACAGGACAAACGCGGTTCAGTAGAAGAGTCCGATTGCGCTGTTGGTAGTCTGGATAATCGATTTGCTGACTTCGGAATTGGGCACGAGGAGCTCAAGAACGACAGCTCCTGAAGTGGGGTAGGAAGGAGCAAATGGCAACAAACTTGGATCAATTGACGAAAAACAGAATGATGTAGGGGAGATGGGATTGGATACCGACGCAGGAGAGAAGCGATTTGAGAGAGGATGATAGGAATCGAAGCTGTCTTATACCATTTGTTTCGCTGTCATTATACCAGAAAGAGGGAGATAGGATGCAGGCAGAATCCAGGTAGAGTCAAAGTACATCTTCCCCATGCTTCAACCAAGCAAGGCACTCCGTCTCCCAAAAGCCATCATGAGAACCAGCATGTAGCCGGACCCTGTGCAGGAAGCCATCGCAGCATGGCGTGTCATGCAGGCAGGAGACGCGCCGAAGACGAGAAGAAACAACGAAAGACACTATGTAGGGGGGCTGCTGCCTAAAGCGTGTGGAATCCTCAACGCGAAGTCCAGTGACCCTGGGGGTGCCCCCCACTGTTTGCTCCCACCGTTGACCGCCACAGCGCGCTGTTGCCTGCCTGGTGCAATCTCGTCTTTGGTCCAAGTCCAAATTCGAGCCTCTGAACCACATCCGAGGCCCGCTGGAGCCTAGAGGATGTATGAGATCGTCCGATTTTCCCACAAAATCTCCCTTTTCGCTCTTTATGAGGGTGCGAGGCTGAATGGTCTTGTGCAATAACTTCTGAACCTGTACATGATGCGGCCGACCTTTCTGTAGCTGCTTCACCAGGCAGAAGCGCATTCCAGACCTGACTTCCGTCTTGGATTTATGTCGCAAAGGGACATGATCTAGGACATATGATTAGCATAAAGCAGGAAGAACAAAAATATGACGATGGTGAAGAAAAAGAAAATCAACAACCCGATAGCTAACGGAGACTGGTACCGAATTTGAACTTGTGTGCTAATAGTAGATATATGAAGCTCTAGATAATCTCGCCTGAACGATCTTTGGCTTTACATGATTGCATTGTGACGCATTACATACAACATTGGGATTGTAACGTTCCACAACTCCCCTATCGGCTCTTTCCTACCTATACTAATCCTCCTCGCCTGCCCCGAAGAGAACGATATCACGGAAGACATACAATTCGTTTTTTGTTGAATATAGAAGTTCAATAGTGATTCTTGGCGCCCAAATTCTTTATTCAGTAATAATATTAATATTAGCTACAGCTTCCTTTTCGGGGTGTTTAACTGACCCAACAGATTGGCGCTGTCGTTCATTACCATAACCTAACCACCAGCTGTGTACCGATTCCTGACAAGACGATGTTTCTTGCTCTAAGCTACAGTCGTAGCAATACTCAAGAGGCAGAAAACAACTATTTCGTTTCCGTCTCCCACCGGCTCATCAGTATCGCTTAGGTTGCACAACCAAAACCAGGCACCACTCATCGTCTGACCAAGAAGTCCTTCTCGTCCTCAATAACACTTCTCTCCTCCTGGTCAAGTTTGACGACATTTGCCAACCTCGGACCCTCGTCAATGTCCTTGAGAAGCTTCTTCAGTGCGTCCTCATCACCTTGCGCCTCGCCCTCTACCTGTATCTCATGGATACAAAGTCAGCCAGTGCATTCTTCCCGGTATCATAGAAGCACATCACTCAAATTCCGGAACTTGCATCTGAGTGACCTTAGCCCAATGCATGCAAACCCACCTTGTTGTTATCCGTGTTGCGACACCATCCAGTGAGACCATATTCGGTCGCTTTCTTCTGCGTGAAGTAGCTGTTCCAGGTAAAGCCATCAGTGTCTACTCAATTTCGAACTGTACCGAGCTGTTCTCAACTCGCCCGTGACACCAAACAATGAGCGTGCAGGGTAATGGTATCACGAACCGGAAGCCAACGCCTGGTGTGTGGCGTCAGCGTGTTGGAAAACACTCCTCGGCCTTATCCTGACCAAGATAAAAGCTTGGAGCTAATGTGGAGGAGTTCTAGAGGGGTTCACGTACCTTGCACTTGGCCGCCATGTGCTAAAAAGTACACCTTGGGAGTTGTCAGAAACGACCAAATTCTGACCTGAGAGGGGAGCAACGTACTCTCTTCACCATGATGTTTCTGATTCTCGTTTTATGTGTAAGTCGATGTCAGGTTGTAGTGTTGGAAATTACGATGCAGGAGGTCAAAAGTAGCTCGGAGCTCCCCCTTCAAGCTTGCGAGGGAGGGCCAAAACAGAAACAGAGGGAACACACACCCCTCCCTCTGGAGGTGGGGTGCCAATTATCACCGATGACATATCACTAGGCACGACCCCTGCCAAACTTACTTGCGCGCATGCTCCCGCCATCGATAGGCTAAACCTCGGATATTTGTTTTGTGTTCAAATCCTTGGGCGGGTTTGCGATCCCATGCTGTGCCTCGCATCATTTTGCATCATTCATCTGTCCTTACGCGCGGCAAAATCCAACGCCTGAAAATCAACAACAGCGCCAAGCAAACCAAGCACAGACGCCGTGATATAAGAGTCGCGCGCCCTTGCGCATCGATCCGGAGATGACGTCCTCAAGCGACTCAACACCAGGCGTCGACCCGGTCTCCGCCCCGATCCTCTTTCGTACAAACAAGAAGCGCAAAGCAGGCCTCCGTCAACGCGCCGCATCAGTCGACGATGACACCCCCACCGCCTCCGCTTCCTCAGTAGCTCTGAATGCAACACCACTGGGCCAAATAGACGCATCTGTACCGACGAGATCTGCCCTTGACTCGGTGGCCATCGCCGATGACGATACCGAATCCCACATCCCCTCCGCCCTCCGTCATCGCTCCCGCAAGCGCCTCAATGGCGTGGGTTTCTCCGCGCATGGAAATACAGTCGCTGCAGCAGCTTCAATGGACGACGCGGATCCCTTTTCCTCCGTATCGTCCTCGCGCGCTGTGGTCCCCGCCGCAACATCTCCCCCGGACGACGAACCCGTCATCGCGAAGCGCTTCGCGCCGCAGACAGGCACCGCCGCCGCTACAATCGTCAACAAACACATGTATGTACCATCATTTTCAGCTGCATGGGTGGGACGTCGAGGGTCGCAAGACAGTCCACACCCCACCACCGTAGGCCAGAGGCTGATCAAGCAAGGATGGAATACATAGAATCCCACCTCTCTAACCGTAAACCCTCCGCCGCGCAATCTTCGACAAATCCACCACCGTCCGAGTCGACGGCTTCACAAGCATCCGCGTCCGCACCTTCCCTCGTACCGCTGCCGCCGTCACTACCCGCCGCCGACTCCGATCCGAAGAATCACCCCATCATGCAGGGCAAGCTTATGGAGGTCGACCTCGGCGACGAGGCTCGCGCTCGCAATCAAGCCATGACCGAAAAGGCCGCCCGCCGTCTTCTAGGCGAAGTCGACGGTACGGACGCGGACGCCCCAGACGGCCGGAGAGCCAAGAAGCCCCGCCTCGGGAGAGACGGCAAGCCCTGGCGCCCCCGGAACCGCCGCAATAGCGACGACATAAAGCGTGACCAGCTCGTCGAGGAGATTCTGCGCGAGAACAGGCGTAAGTCTCCCTCTCCCCATTCTCCGCCACCGCACCCCTCTATTCCCCATGTCGCCGTTCGAATTTGCTGCAAAGACATACTGACAAAATGCTCCAAGTCGACGTCTACGACGTGCCCAAACCTCAACCGCCCCAGTATGAGGGTGACGGCGACGCGGACGACCGCATCGCCGAAGAGTTCCGCCGCGAGTTTATGGATGCCATGGTCCAGCGGCATCAGAGAAAGAAAACGGCCGCAGCGCCGGCCCGCGCGGGAGCTCGCAAGGCGGACGAGGACGTGCTCAAGGGTCCCAAGCTGGGTGGCAGTCGTAACTCCAGAGCCGCCATGCGCGACTTGCTCCTCAAGAAGGAAAAGGAGAAGGAGTCGAGAAGATGACGGAACTGTGTCCGTCGTAGAATCGAAGGGATTTTCGACACAACTCCAATGATACCCATGTTACTAGAGGATACGATAAAGGGCTGCTAGAAATGATTGAATTTCGTGATTGGCATCTATAAACCATTTGAGTACTCCTGAAAATCAAATTGACAGTTTGCCCATATCCCCGCCCAAAGTACTAAAGCAACAAAGGTCATGACGACGTGCAAGCCAACCGTTCATCCTGTACCCGTTTTGATATCCCGTGATAAAGCCTATAAGTAAATAAATAAAAAGGGGGGGAGGAAAAAAAAAAAGGAAAAAGCAAAGCAGCCTCGGCCGCTGCTATCCCACAAGACTGTCATAGTTCACTCATCCTTAGAATAGTAAAGATTGTGTAGAAAAAAACTGACTCGTCAAAAGCTCTCTGCCTAAGCTCTCGCGCAGTTGCAACGCCAGGGTATTGAAGGATGCAGCGAATCCTCATGTCAAATTTGATGCTCTGTTGGTTCCCGAGACGCCGAGTGTGTATTGGTGTGTGATGTCAAATGCAGTATGCAGCCCCAGGTTCGAGTGTTGTGCGTAACGTGTTCATGAAGGTCGATGAGAAGTACACAATCACCGGATGTCAAGCTGGAATGGCTTGAACCGGCCACCAATTGTTGCACAACGGGGGCACTTGCGACGGGCCCCCTGCTCTGCCATGAGAACATCAACGCACGCCTGGCACAGGCCGCAGATGCATTCTGTGCAGGCATACGAGTCCTTGAGCAGTGAGACGCTCTGACAGGCTGCGCAATAAATTTGAGTATTCTGAGAGGAATAACTCGGCGATGAATCCGACAGGCCTCGAGACTCGATATGGAAGTTCTCCCCGCTCTCACCACTTTCAACCGATGGGAATGGGTCAATTGTGTCCTGGTTGTAGGATGGCGGGGTCAAGGCTTGCTGTAGCGGTGAAGCTTGGTAGTTCCCTCCATTCGCTGCTTGGAATCCGTGATGTTGTTGAAATGGAGGCAACGAAGCCCTATGAATGGAAACTGGTGATTGAGGCATCTGAATGCGAATCAGCAAGTGTAAGTATGAGAAGCAGATCAAGGGTTCTCACGGGAGTCCTATCCTCATCGATATCACCGGCGGCAGATGCAGCCTGGTCGGCGGCGTCGATGAGGTCTTCCCATCTCTTCCCATAGTCTGCAGAAGGTTCAGCCGATAACGCCTTACGGTCATTGTTACCTGGTCTTAGCCGTTCGTCGTTCTGGATGCGCCGAAGCCAGTCTGCTGCTGATCCGCGAGACTTTTGTTTCTTGTGGTGTGCCTCTCGGCCTCTCTTGGTAACAGATTGTTTCCTTGGTCGCGCGGGCCCTACAGGTCGCTGGATTGGCGGAAGCGTCGAGGAACGCCCAGGAGGCGAGTTTGCTATAATTGAGGGGAGAATGTCGCGCGGTCTGCTCGAGTTCATGGCTGGAAACGGCTCGCTGGTAATGTCGTTATTCGACAAGTGCAGTGGCGGCAATTCAATTGATGTCCTGGGAATCCGACGCCCTTCGCTGTCAGAATGCCAGCCCTGGTTGGAGAGTCATTGTTTAGCCGCCTTTCCACACTGGGAGAATAACTAAGATGGACGACTTTGAACTCACCATTTCGGACTCCCATTCAGGTTCGACCTTGTGACCATGCAACTGAGCCAACGCAGCAGCGGCACTGGCGGCGGGAAGCATGGAGCCGACGGTTTGGTCTTCCATGATCCGGGGCGTCCCTGGATTGCTGTTTTCATACATGTGGCGGTCATGATTGAAGCCTTGAAGATGGTCAATCTTTGAAGGGAAGCCCTGGATTGAGAGGGACGAACCCTGGGGGATGGAGGTCGCGGTTGACTGCATCGGCGGGCGTTCAGAAGGAGGGGTATTGATCATGAGCAAGAAGCTTTCTTCGGTCGCTGGAAGCTTGGAAATATAGTGCTCTGGGTGTGCTCGGCGGATGTGCTCCTGCATGGAACGATATCGCTTTTCCTGTGGTTTAATGAAGAGTGTCAGAGGAGCTCTACTTTTCCTTTTTCTCGGTCGGGTGGATTTGGTTGTCGCGATCGAAGCTTTGCGCTGGATTCGCAGACTGTGCAGACGCCCGGGCTTGTGGCGGAGGAGACGTCGTGAAGAAACGATGACCAATGCAGCAATGTAGGGCAGCACTTACACCGATGCATCTTTTCCTACAGCTAGATCCATCTTGGTTTCGCAGAGGGCACACGACTTCATTGTTGGAGTCGGTGATTGAAAAGGAAGACGTCAAAGAAGATCTGGGCGGCATCTTGACCCCACCATGCGCTTAAGGGCTGGTATCGATACTGAGCGGGGTGAGGTGCGATAAGTGCGGCGGCAGTGGTGTATCGCGAGGCGGAAGCGAGGTTAATTGAATGCGACTCGGTGCAGTGAGGCTTAACCATTTGACGGTTCGACGAAAGACTGCGATACGTGGAGAGCAATAGTTCAGAGCTTTTGGAAGCTCTCGTCTCTCTTTCTCTCTCAGGCGTGTTACAAAGAGTGTTTCGAAGAACAAGGTGTAGTGGAGGGGAGGAAAGGACGGGGAGGAGGAAGAGAAGGAACCTGATTTTGGGGGGGAAGGGAAGTTGACCGAAAGCAGTAAGTAGCGGTAATGTGGGAGAGAGGTACAGTACACTCGACAGGCTAGATAGGTAGGGGTGTGGCTCGGTCTGGTGGGTAATGAAGTAGGTACCCAGCCAGGTCAAGTCAGGGCAGAACAGGACAGGGCCAGCTACCTTGCGCAGCACGCGCAGCCCAGCGAGGAGGATAATACTCGGTAGGCCTACCTACCTACCTACCTAGTCACGTATACTACCTACCTAGGGAAAGCAGGGGATGGGATGGTATGGGGATGGGAGGAGTATGAGGTACGGACACTGGCAAGGTGGGCGAGCAAGGAGGAAGCTTGGATCTGGAAAGCCGCCCTTGTCTTTCCGACCTTGGGCCTTGGTGTAGCGAATCGATCGACTGCTGACCAACATCTAGTGTACCAGACAGTTTACATTACGCCCAGCTCTGAGAGCTGCCTTGGACCGAGAGTTGCTACAAGAATAATTGAGTTGCGCGCACGCTCGTACCTGTCTGCTCTGCGTCCGTCCTTGGAAGAACCCACAACGACTCTGAGCTTACTTTGCTTGTACTATAGATCGGGTGAAAGGTGCAGATAGAGTGTGACAAAAGCGGTCGTCGCGAATAAGGAGGCGACGACGAGGCGAGGGAGGGAGGGATGGCCGGAACGTCAAGGGGCAAGGAAGTGAGTGGTGGACAGGTACATGTAGCGAGCGACTGAGGTGAACAGGTGAACAGGTGACAAGCTGTGAGCTGAGACTCGGGTCGAAAGGTTAGGTGAACCTAGGGAACAAGCCCAGCTCCAGCTCCGGGTTGGTGTGGCAAGATGGTATCAAAGTCACTGATCAGGTGCAAGCTGCGGCTAAAAATGGTCAACATGGACGGCCGGTTGCCGGTGAATGACAGACAAGACGGCTGCGCCGGCGGTTTGAACAGTGCAGTGATGCGGCCGGTGGTGTAAGTGGCTGCCGGTCAAGCAGAGACGAAGCTCCCTCACCACCAGCTTTGACAATGTTGGTCGGCCAGCTTTGTCCGGTATCACACACAGCAGCGCCGGCTGGTCGCCGAGACCGAGCTTTTCATGAAGTCTGCCTCAAACCTTGAAAGAAGTCGGTCGGGTGGGCTAAACGCATTGCCCGAGGGACGAGTAGCAACATGTTTCCTCTCGAGTCAGTCATTCCGCCTCTTCTCTTTGTTGGATGAAAAGGCTGCAGCACACGAGGTGCCTGACTTGGCCGAGAATGGCGGTAACCAGCTGAGCGTGGGAACACTTTTGGTTCAGTCGGGCCTAGCTAGTACCGCTTGGTGCTTGTATGCTTCGGTACACCACACACCCATACATGGCTGACCAGCTTGGTGCTTATTTGAGGTAGGTAGGTAGGTACAAGACGGTAGCGGCGTCGTCATCTTCCAATAGAAGCTTAGCAATCCGAGAGCTCGGGGTCAGCAATGGCAAGGTCTGTTCCACTTGGGTAGCCACCAAAGGGGGGGGGGGGGGGGAAAAGAAAAGAGGAAAAAAAAAAAAAGTCGGCATCTTGACCCGCCGAGAAGGTCCAGAGCCAGGCAATTGGTTGACGTCAAGTGATAACATGAATGACTCGATCTAGTACGGAGTGTGTCTGGTGGGTTAGCATGTCGGGTTGGTTGATCCCAGGGGGGTTAAAGGGAAGGACGAACGAGGCCTGCCGATAAAGGAGGGGCGTGAATGCTAGCAAGACGAGATAGACTATCCGCAAATGCATACCTACCTACCTACCTTGCTACCTTGCTAGAGGCACTAGAGGCAGAAGGATCGCAAGGCACGACAGAGAAGAGGGGCGTAAGGGGGGGAAGAAGAGGAGGAGGAGGGGAAAGGAAAGGGTACAATACCGGGGCAAGTGCAAGGCAAAGCAAGCAACAAGAGGGAAGGGGGTAGGGATGGGAGCATGGGAGGGGGGTGATCAGATCAATGGAAGGCAGGTAGTGGGGCGCGCCTGCTTTGCTCTTTCTCTTCGGAGCTTGCGAGTGGTCGGAAGAGAAAAAGGCCCTTGTCGCAGTGCAGGGGAGCTCTTGATTCTGCCCTTTACCTCTGTCATTGTCACTGTCGACAGTGTCTCGCCCCGCCTTCCCTTTCTGACCGCCCGCCCGGGCCTGGTCTGTCCGAAGTTGATGGTTTTTATCGGAGCCATCTCTGTTCGGCTGTGATGCTGCTGCTGCTGCTGCTGCAAGCCTCTCACTCGTCTCCTACTGTCTGGTTTTACTGTGCTGTGCTTTGCTGTACATACTGCCGTGCCTCGTGTCTGCTGCGGCTCCTGTTGCCTGCATACAACGTACGCCCATCTCTCCTCACGCCGTCCTCACCTGCATCTGCGTTCCGCTAGCGACAGAGTAGCGGAGCTGGACCCCTGGCTTGGTTGTCACCTCCACTGGTTGAAGATACTTCTTCGTACAAATATCCGTACTGTACACTACCTACCTACTCAAGTACCCCAATCCTAACCTCGGTCGACCTTTGCCTGTCTAATCACTGCTCCCTCCAGATCCCCGCTGCCCGGTCGTCACGTTGGACATCCCGGCTGACGGGTAGTGGCCTATTCGTAGGGGTGCTAGGTCACAGCAGCAAGTATGCAAGGTAGCTCACACCATACCTAGCAATTCCCTAGTTACTCCGTAAGAGCGGATAGCTTTGTGCGAAAGGCAAGACAGGGTACGGATATCTTAAGCGAGGCGAAGCCTTCCCGTCCTTCTTTCCACTGCTTCATTAGTGATTACTATGTAAACTGGGTACGCTGTTGTGGCCAAGATAGATACGCACGGCTGCACAGCTCTCAAGCTTGACCTCGTGCATGAAATGGTTGAATATCTTGAGTAAGGTAGTTGCTTGTTTGAGCAGCCTGATCAGTGCTGCCAAGCCAGATCAAGTGCTTCGTAGCATTGCCACAGCAAGATGAGCACCTTCAGACCAAATCTCCGGCATAAAAGCGACGAACGGTCCTCGACAAGGAAAGGCATGATCGGGGCGGCCGTTGGGCATTGAGAACCCGAACACAGACCAGCAGCACGTTTGCTTGCAGCCCGCAGCTGTTGTCGGGTCGGCAACAGGCAGGCAGCCCGAACGAAGCACCAAGGTCGCCGCCGCCGCACCCACTGCATGCAGGGCCCTTGCTTTGCCTTGACAAGTTCAGGGCATTTTTTGCAGAGGTGAACCTTGGAGCTTGCAGCGCCTCCAAAGCACGCACCAGTGGGGAACGCACCCCCGAGCCGAAGCTATTGGCGCCGAATCGTCTGCTCCACAAGCGGAGAGCAAGTGCAGGGCGGCGGTGGAGAGCCAGAGTCAGGGGTCGACACTGGCGGGTGAGACTGTGATGCGTGCGTGGATGTGGACCATGATGCGGATGTAAGTGGATTCCTCAATGGTACTGTATCGATGAGTGACGGGGTGGCTGTCTGTCAGACGCAGAACAGCTTCTTATGGGGTTCTCGATTTTTTTTTTTACCCCTCGTCCCTTTCCCTTGCTATGTTCCTGCGATGTTGAAATGCTGGGATGCCGCAGGACTCCTTAGCACATCAAATTGCCTTTTCCTTTCAAGCCACCTGCTCGCCCAGATGTTGCCATTTCTGCTCACCTGTGTCAGAGAGGTACTCTACTTCGTACCCGACTAACTTGAAATGTACCTTGTCTTCCCTGCCTTCCTTCTCTCCAGGCTTTTGCTCGTCTCGCTTCTTCATCGTCCGCTCCTCGGATTGGGTGGCGAGCAAAGCTAAGGCAAGGTAGGTACGTTCCGGGTATGCTATGCCCGGGGAGGTCCCCACTTTCGGCACGAGGGACCCTCCAGTTCCTTCGTGTTCAACCTTCACCTCGACCCTTCACTCGGTAGGTACTCGGCAGATTCGACTGCACGGCAGCAGAAAGGGAGCGAAGCCCCCCGGTCTGAACGACTGATAAACTAAATAAATGTCATGTTGCTCCAAAGCGGCACATCTCCCATACCATATGCCCAAATTCTGCACCAGCAAAGGAAGGGGGAAAGGGAAGGAAAAGTAGCCGGGGTCGCTCCACTTGGCTCCCTGCTCTCCAACCAACCTCTTTGGAAATAGGCCAAAGCTGCCATAGACAACCCGAAACCACGGCTTTTCACCGAGGCGGCATCTACTCAAAGAACGCAGCCCGAGTCCCAGCCCTAGCCTTATCCAGATAGGTACCTCCCTTGCGCCCCGATCTATTCGGCCTCTCTCTTTCGAGATTTTTCAAGTCTTTTCTCATCGGGTTGACAATAACAAACCGCGTCTTACTTGGCTCGAATAGGTAGGCGTCTGGGGAGTAGATACGGCATTGTTTACAGAGGAGCCTGCGCTAAGGAGGTCGAAATTGATGAACCAGTGAGCTGGCCAATTGCACCCTGTCTTTAGTCTGCAAAATGGCTATTTTCTTCCTTGCCACATCCCACTCCCTGGACCCCTGATTGACGGGCAAAGATTGCAGATTGGGAAAAAAAAAAAAAAAAAAAGGAGGGCAGACAACACTTGCAGAAAAAGCGGGGATCCTTTATTACATGCTCCCTTGAACCACCAAAGTGACATCACGCTGCCTCGGCCGGGTTGTGCGTCCTTCTGTCCTCTGTTTTCGTTGGTTTCTTCAAGGAAGAAGCAATGATTGGTCACAGGGTTCGCGGTAGCATCAACCTCAACCCGTCTCTGGGTACGGAGTCATTCGATCGCTTGATACAACATACAAGCATCTCGCATCTCGGAGTACCTAGCGTACGGACAAGTCGAGACCCTCAACCCAGACCGAATCGGAGGACCATCTCGTGACGGCTCACGGAACGTTGCAACGCTTCCCTAGACCGCCAGCGGCTGCGCTCCTGCTAGGTTAGGACTTTGGCTACGTTGATCCAAAGTGGGTAGGTACCTCTAGGTACCCTACTGCAGCAGTCCAAATGGTTTCATGGATGGATGCCGATATGGTTCAGACGGACACCAACCTGACTTAGAGCAACGAGCTTGATCTTGGCGTGGTCAAAGAGAAGTGAAGAAAGCGGTGAATCGACCCCGCCTTTCTGCCACTCTTTGCCGCCTGTCCGGAGTCTGATCCTCCTTGCTGGGAGTGTACATGACGAGATTGGTGCAGAGGATAAGCTCCAGAACGAGAGAGCTCAACCGCTACTGATAAGAAGCCACCAACCACATACTAGGAACAGCTTCGACGATAAAGCTCCTCCAAGGATTGATTCCACAGCAGTTAAGTTACCTTTCAGCCGAGCGTCCTGAAGCTTCAATCTCAAGCCGTGTCGGGCAGCTAGATGTTCTTGGTGTTCCGGCTTTCCTTTTCTCCATCCCTCGAGTTTGTTTCCAGAGAGTATTTCCGCGAACCAAAATGCAACACAGACTTGGGAAAACAGACTTGCTTGCGAATGAGCCTCTCTAGGCGCTCTCGCAACAGAGGCGGCTTGCTCCCGCCTAATTACTCGCAGGCTTCGGTTCAGTGGCTCTCACTAGTCTTCCACACCACGAGAACTGGGCCGAGACGATTGGTGTCGGCGTAATCGACCCACAGAACTCCAGCATTGGGAGCGTTCTCTGGGTTCTCTGGCAGCAATAGTTAGCTACCTAGCGAGCGAGTTCGAGAATGCGAGTTAGCCAATGTAGGATGAATTCGGAGGGGGATCTACCGTCTCTCGTGTCTGTCACATGCTGGCTTCATTTTTTCTCCACCTAACTAGATTCTTGCCTACCAGACAAGCCGACTTCTGCTTCCGAGACATGGCGGTCAATCGAGAGACTGTCTTCTCGGAAACGCCGACACCGTCTGCGACGGTTGTAGTAGCCTCTCAACTTCGTCATTGTCGCCGCATCTACTCCGTCAGGGCTTGGCCAAGCCTCAGGGGCGATGGCAAGTAGGAGGAACCACATCAACTCTATATGTCAACTCTGTGCTGTGTCAGTCTCTGGCGGCACACGAAACACAGTGCAGGAGGGGCAGCACTTCAGACAGCCTCCCACACCTCCAAACCCAGACTCAACTCATTCGTCTCGACCACAGAGACAACAGGATAGCCCTGACTGCGCTCAAGTCGCAATCGGAGGCCAGCCCGAATGAGTCGGAGAACAGACTGTTACGCCATCCAGCAACGTGGGAGCCTTTCATGCGAGCAGACACCCATAATAAGTGTTGAGGACAGGTACTTCCCCTGGTTGCAGACGAAGCTCTATGCCAGCGTCATGAATGCTATTTGGAACCACCAACTCGAGAAGAATACCCCGGGCTTTGACTGCCAACATCTGCTGCCTCGGATGGATATCTCGTCTCGTTACTCCCAATGACAGTGACCTTTTCGGTCCAGACAGCTCGCCAGACACATGATACAATGGGGGTCATCCCTTGCCTGGTTAGGGGTTAAGGCAGCCGGAACCGCTAGAGCCGCTGCAGCTGGCTGTCAATCCTGCATGAGCTGCACAAGAACACAACACCCAAGGCCTCGTCGACAGATTTCCACTGGCTGTGCCATCTTTTAACATGGGCGGCGGCCAGCTGCCATCTTATGAACTAATTAGCAAGACGAGCCGGCTTGTTCAAACCCGCCCCAGGTTTCAATTGTCAATATCATCCGAAATCTGGCACACCCAATCACAGCTCCCCAACTCCCAAGATCCCAAACAGACTTGTCACAGGTCCTCGTTGATCAGCCCCTCGGGGCGCCGCGCACAGACGTTCGTGGTGCGTGCTGGTTACCAAGAAACAGAAGAAACTCAAGAAAGAAGTTGAATGCTTCGGCGCGCCCAACCTATTAGGTTTCCGACCAGTGATTGGTAATAGTAGCATTAGGACCACCGACGAAGCTTCGTGCGACCGGTCTGACTCTAGGCTGGTATGATTGTCTCCTTAGAATCTGCAAGGGAACGCACACGCTCCAGTTTCTCGACAAAAAAAAAAAAAAGGTGACTCAGCCTCGACAGTTTCAGCCTCCGACCTGACCGAACTTGGCAACCTCAATTGCAGATTTTTGCCGAGCAATCGCCCTACAGTCGTCGTCATTCTGGCATCGGTCGGACTCTCGGAAGTCTGGACAGCTCGCGTTAACCTGCCCTTAGGGCTGTTGATCTGGTAAAAGATCCGACCGCGATGCTCTGGCCTTCCCTCATCCACGCCGTCGTGGCCTACCGGACTGGCTTTACAGGGACCATGTTTCTAATCCCGCCCATGGAAAAAAGCTTCCTGAACTCGCCTCGTGTTGCCATGGAGGCTTTGGTCGCGGCCGATCGTTCATGGTGGCAGTTCCCCAGTGTTGCGTGCCCCCCCTGACCCCAAATGTTGCCGGCATGGGACATATCCAACCGTCTCGCCTCTCTTTTTCTGTTGTACATTATCGTGCTCTTGTAGGCGCAGGAAATTGCTCCACGGCAGCGTACTTTCTGCGATTTAACCATTGTGCGTTTGAGCGTCCATATTGTCTTGTACACTTACTCCTCGTTGATGAGTCCGAGCCATGGCGTTGACTGTCAAGCAGCTCAATGCCGATGCCTCGTTCCTATTGACCTTTGAACCCATCGTCCCGGAGTCAACACCGGGCATCACTGCAAGGCCATTCCGGGTCCTGTTGGATCCATGGATCACAGGACCCTCCACCATATTCCACTCCATACTCGCAAGCACGACGCATAAAGAGTGCCCATGCGTTTGTTCCCTACGACACCTACCAGAACCCGACCTCGTCATCATAAGCCAGCACAAGAGCGACCACTGCAACGAAGCAACACTCCGACAACTGCCCGCCAGCGGGACGCGGACGCTGATATTGGCCGAACCCGCGGCGGCCAAGGTAATCCGGAGCTGGAAGTACTTCGACGCGGACAAGGTGCACACTATTCCGCGATGGGAGGATCCACGGGCAACTGGGAAGCAGTCGGTGGTCAGGGTGAAGATTCCCCCCTTCTTGCCCGGCGGTGAGTCTGGCGAGGTGACGATTGCCTTCATCCCACAACGCAGGGACATCAAGGGCTTACACGCCGCCATTGGGATCACGTATCGGCCTCCGCCGACTTGGCCGATATTCCCCCACCTCTCAACGCCCCCGGAGACGCCAGTCTCGCAGCAGTCAAGACTCACCGCGTCCCAGGCCGCGATGGCCTCGCAAAAAAAGTCCAGGAACGCACCAGCGTACCTCAGCCTTCCAACCCCCCCGGAGACACCGAGCAGCAGATCCCTACGCTCCGTCCGCTCCGCCGTCCCCGCCACGCTGACGCCAGACCCCCGCGACAGGGCCGTCTCCGTCATCTTCTCGCCACACGGGATTTCCTACCGCTGTCTCGAGAAATACGCCGATAGTCATCTCGAGGCCGAAGCGGCCCTGCCTCTGACGGCTCTCTTGCACTGCTTCGACACAGTGTCGAATCCGTGGTGGCTCGGCGGCAATATTTCGGCGGGCATGCCGGCGGGCCAGGAGACGGCGTCGGCGCTGAGGGCCACGGCCTGGATCAGCACACACGACGGCGACAAAGACGTAAAGGGGCTGGTGACGAAGATGCTGAGGACGAAGAGGTACACGCAAAAACAGGTTGCCGCCCCGTCGTCGTCGTCTGGCCGGAAGCGCGGCGACAGACATGGTTGTCGGGAGAAGGCTGGTGACGGGGAGAAGGAGGGCAAGGGGACCGAGGTCCTTGTCCTCGGTGTAGGCGAGGAGGTTGCGATGACCGGCGAGGGGGTGTGGAACGTCGAGTCCGCGGCACGGGCGTTGCCCATGTCTTGGAAACTGCCTGAGATAGGAAAGAAACTGAAAGGGCGAGAGAGGGGGCGGGGGCTGGCGCCGGTCGACACGACTGCCAAGTACGGACCTCGCCGATGAACCCGGGCCTAGCGGAACTACTCCGTTGTTTTGTGTTTTTTTGAGGTGCTTCATGGCTTGGGCACTCGACCGAGCCTCTCTCACTTTGCTGAGGAGGGGAGATAAGGGGGCTTGAGGAGTAGGGATACGATCGGCATGAAGATACCCTCGGGAAACAACGACGTCTGGGATCAGCAGCCCAAGACGCATTTTGGCGCACGTGGATGAAAGCCGAAGATGCGGGGCGTAAAATGGAGTTTGGGTTGCTTCTCTTCTCATGGGTAAGACTCAAGATGTTTGCCCAGGATGGCGGCATCACTGGCGTTGTGTTGGGTTTGATTGATGCCTTGGGGTATGCGGATAGGCCTATATCAATGGGATTACAGTAAACTGAGGAGCCAAACAAAGCAGGCTGACCTCTTAATAATATCGACAAGATGGACACCGTCACTCTGAGTCCCATCACCGCTCGTCGTTTTCTCCTTTCTAGTCAAGGCCGAGTAATAACAGTGTTATTTAAAGGCTAGGTGATACACGCAATGGATCTACAGGTTCGAAACGGATCGCATGCCTTGGCTGGTTCTACGGTCGACACAGTCTGGATTATATATCACGGGGATCTGGCAGCAACCGTGTTGTCCTTGTTCGATATGTGCTACCTGAGTACAATCCATGTTAAGTCACGGCATATGGAAGACTTGATCTGATATTTGGCAATGCTTTACCGACATTTCTTGTCCGCATACGCGCGTATCGTCCCATTCACGCCTATCCATCCATACTCAGGCACAGTCGTCTCAAGCCCCGCCGTGTGCCTGCCTTCTTCTTCTTCAAGACAGATAGAGGCGTCTCTTAACCAGTTGCCATGTCTCATCATCCCCGTCCGTGATGAAGCTCGTTGCGGGTACGTGGACTCTATCCCCGCCACCCGCCGCTTACAGGAAGCCGGCCCGACCGTCGCATAGTATCATACTATTGGAAAGTATCGTTCCTGCGTACTTCGACGCAGTCACACGTAAGAGGTTCTGAGCCAGCACCACCGTAACGGACGGGTCAGGAACCGCGACCGTAATGTGGAACCGTTAGAACAGTAGTATACTTTACCATCGGCCACTGCCTTTCGTGCTTGTGCCACTTCTTGTGCCGTTGCAAACCTGGCCAGGCCTGTGGGAAACCCGCCCAGAGTAGTCCGCCAAACTTGCCCCGAATCTCTGAGGTCTTGACTGGCGGTAAGCATCGAAGCGGGGAGCATCCAGGGCCGAGAAAACTTCCATACTTGACTATTTCCAAATGAAATTCCCTACTATGCAGTTGGGATACGAAGATGCCACCCATTGGGGACAGGGTGTCGCTTTCCAATCCCAAAGATCACTTCTTCCATTACCTGCACACCCGTTCCACCCAGGGTATCTAAATTTCCCATGCAAAACGAGGCATGCCCCTTTCATCGTAGAGATACGCATCTCCCGAGTATGCTTCCCCTTCTTCGTTCCAAACCAACGAACTTAATGCTGTGGGTTCCCCATTCTTCCTTCCAGGCCATGCATCCAGCTGTACACTCGTAAATGCTTCATCACATGAACACTTTTACGACCTTTTGTCTATATCTTCCGTTCCCTCGCTCCTACTTGAGCTGCTTGAGAATCTCCGTCAGAAAGTCCTCAAAGCTGAGGGTAATATAGCCGTCCCTATCGTCGTCGTACTTCTTGAAGACATCCGTCATGCGCTTGAGCGAGATGCAGGCCTGGACGAAGAGGTCAAAGGACATGACGCCCTCGCCGCGCTTGTCGTACGTGCGAAAGAGAAGCTCAACGAAGCCGGGGCTCAGGCGGTAGCGAAAGGCGATCAGGGCGTTGCTGAACTCGGGGAGCGAGATGTTACCAGAGCGGTCTGCGTCAAAACGGTCGAAGAGCGTGCGCCACGAGGCTAGGAAAGACCAGAGCCCGCAGAACTCGGCGAAACCGATGGTGCCACTGCGGTCCGAATCAAACATGCGAATCATCATGCGCACCGTCTGCTGGTCGAAAGCAGTCCAGTCGCCATTGACAAGGGCGGTCGACAGTTCGCGCTCGGAAAGCTGACCAGTTCCTGGGGGGCCCTGTTAGTCTGCGACTCCTGAGTAGTGACAACAGCGGCAGCAGCGGAAAAAGAAACAGGACTTACCATCCTTATCGACGGCTCGGAAGAGAGGCAAAAGAGTTGGATCGGCGCCATCGGCAGAGGCATCAGGAGCAGGTGAGGGGGGTGGTCTTGAGCTGGGCGGAGGTCGGTGCTGGGCGGTCGGGCGCGGACCGCCGGTCGGAGGAGGAGAGCTGACGCCGTACATGGCGTTAGGGTTCGGCCGACGATGGTCGTTCCGAGGATCAGGACGGTGATAGTCGTCACGTGGGGCCGACGGAGGGGGCTTGCTCTCGTAACGGGTTTGGGGGGCAGGCGGCTGGGAAGGCTTTGGGGCAGCGCCGCCCTTCTGTGATGGGAGTGTCAGTCTATCTGTGGACGATTCATTGCTGCACGCATGGGATCGAGGGGATAGTTTGGAGGAGAGAGAGGTGTGGCATGTGAGGCCGAGGAGGGTAGGTAACGTAACGTACATGCTCAGGTTCTGCGAACCTAAGGAGGGGGTTAGCACGGCGGGGCAAAACAAATTGGATGAGGGGCTAGTAGGACTCCTCGGGAAAACATACCTTGGAAGTTCGTCGGGGTTGTAAGGTCTGTTGTATGCCATGGTGATTCTGGTGCGAACGTTGGGCAATCGAGACCAAGGGAAAAGAGGGAAACCAATGTCTGGGGACGACTCGATTGTGCCGGATTATATGAAGTTGCTGGGAGTGGGGGATTACTGGGGCTGAAGAAAGAAGGGAGGGGTGGGAGGGCAGCTGGAGTAGCTTGTAAACAGGTAGGTATGTCAAGGCGAGACAGGGGACCACGACTCAACGTCAGGCGGCAGTCGGCACGCTAGGCGACCACGCGCTACGTGTGTGTTAGGCCGCGGCGGAGGCTGTGAGAGTGCCAATCGGGTTCGCTGCTCGTAACGAGATAAGTACCTAGGGAGGGGGAGGTGTTCAGCCGCAAGCTTCGGTGTGATTGATGTAAGGCTTAGGCTGACTTCGGCTTTGCTTTTGCCGGTGCAATAATCTTAGCTGTCGGTTATGGGGTAAGAGGACTCTGTTTTCTTTTCTTTTCTTTTCTTTTCCCCTTGGATGTGGAAGGAAGGTCGCCAGGGTGGATGGAGGATGGACGAGAGGCTTTTTCTGGCCTTGGAAGTTCGGCTCGGAAAACGGACCCGGACAGCAGCTTTGGGGCGCAATATGGCACGGGCGGCAACGACGCAGCCAAGCAAGCAAGCAATGGCGAGGACGGTCTCGGCGTATGAGTCGGTGCGTTTGAGCTGTTGCGTCGTGTCGAGGGGGGAAAGGAGAGAAGGAATGTGTAATGCGCAAAACGGCGCAGAGGCACCAACTGTGACCAAAGATGGATGGCTGGACAAGATTCGATTTTGCGAAAAGTTGCTCTCCTGGACGCAAGAGACGAACAAGGCCCGAATGGAAGTCAACGGGGCAAGAAAAAGACGGGTATCGCATGCCGATGCGATGGATTCCTTGTGGCGATGTTGACGCCAATCGCTCATCGAGACCGGACTCAGACGCAAGTCATAAGGTAGCAATGAGAAAGGAGGGGCGGGTGTAGTCCGGGAATCCTACTGTATGTATCCTCATCCTAACTTAACTCTCCCCCCAGAAGTTTGGTGACCCCGCCACACCGTCCGTTCTGTCAAAGGTACAGCGTCAAGGCAGCACCGAGGGGATGGCAAGCTCTCTCTTCATTCAAGAATACAATACAAACTGCTTGGCACGGAGGACACCTGTTACTGGTGCTACAGAGATGGTTTGCGGATCAAACGGACCGGATGGTTCCCGTTGACGGCCTACCCCGTAAGGCGGCTCGGCTATGGAATGGGTGGGTAAGCAGGAAAGGTACCTACCTACCTAAACTATGTAGGCAGGTAGTTGGAGCATTAGGTTTCGGTTCCGGTAGTTAGTGTGTTTGCACACGGGTAATTATTACCTATGTATTACCTAGGAGATACCTCCATCGTATACACTACAGGCCACAGGCCACGCCTTCTGTCGACATAAACTAACTCTGGGCACTAGCGTCCGGATGAGTCGTACGTACATATCTGAGCCGTAGTTATTGTATCTCCAACGGTGATAAGCGTCGGTTGGCCCTCGGTTCGGTATGATGTATCCACTAAATGGCCCCAAAGGGGGTCCCAAGGGGTCTTTTTCATCGTCTCGGGACCGGGCACTTGATACGATGGCAGATACAAATGGTGAAGGCAAAGGGTCCTCCTGAGCACTTTATTTCAGCCCGGAACCGCTGCAGTGGTCCGGCATTGCTTCTTTCCACCCCCACCGCCTCGTTGACTGACAGTCTCAAGCCCGATCATCAGACACACCCGTGGGACAGGTACGTACCTATCTGGATATTCTACAGTACCTACCTACCTATCCACCCACCTATAGGGAGGGGGGCACCACTTCGCACCCACCTCTTCTCACCTAGGTAGGTAGCTAAGGTAAGGTACCACCCGGGTTTGCTGGTAGGAACAGTAAAGGCATCAGTCCATCCAGCACACACACCGCGCTCGGCAGGACGGCATGACAACGGTGTTAAACAATTACGAGATGGTCGACAGGTACTCGTCGTATCCCCATTTAAGCTTAATTTATCGAGGTCAATTCAACTTCCTAGTTGCTCTAGCACACATCAAATGCGCTGGCAAGTGGGCAGACGCTATTCCGACCTCGACGATGACTCCTCCCCCTCATATATATTTATTGGTGAATGGTTTTGGTGTAATAGACTTGGATGGACATATTGAACAGTCACCTCATCCGCCTGCTCCTCTCTCTCTACCTACCTACCTACCTACCTAGGTAGTCAGTCGTATGAAGGTGACCGCCTCGTGAGGAGCACTCAGCCGTGCCACCACCCCAACATTCTTTCCTCTCGGCGTCGCTCCTCGCTCCCTCCTCCCCTCCCCTCCCCTCCCCTCCTTCAGTTCCGCCCCACCACAGCCCCGGCACCAACGCGCCCCTCCCTAGAACGCCGAGCCTCCAACACGGGACGCCGGCAAGCGGGATTGCGTATGCTTTCTAGCTTTTGCAGATTCGCGGCCCTCAACCCGTCTTTCGCCCAACCTTTGCAGACACATTGAACTTTCCCCCCCTTCGTCCCTCGTATTTCACTCTCTCCCCTTTTTGTCGTATGTACTCTGATCCCTCCTCTCCTCTTAAGCAAACCCCCGGAACATATCAGATCACACGCGCCTTTCCTCTGTGGCTTTTCCTTCTACTCCGCTTTTGACTATTCCTCCTGCTCCACCACTACCACCTCTCTTCCTATTTCTTCCTTCCTCCCTCTCCTTCTCTCCGTTTCCCACTCTTATATGGTTGCTCATCTATCAATGTCCAACATGTGCGCACACTCTCCTTTGAGGGGGCTCTCACCACGGCACCTCGACCGTTGCGATTTGGAGCTCTCGGTTGTCACCGACGGACGGCTTTCGCCACGTTGGGTTCATCTTACAGCGAGGCAAGTGCCTAGCAGATCCAAGATGGATCAACGAGCTGCTTCTACCGCTTTCAGTCTTCCGTGCAGATTTCGGGCGAGCCAGACTACAGTATGACTGATTTGCTTGAAAACTCCTTCCTAGGTCTCTATAAAGTTGCTTATACGGGATACAAAGCTTTGTATTCTCGCTCGGAACCCAACGGGAAGTCAGCACTCCGGCTTTCAGGCATTCATCATACCTCGCCTGAGCATTAATTACCCCCCCAAAATACGCTAGTCCTACGACATCCGGCATGACCGACAACGACCACTCCACCGACAGCGGCGAGTTTTGGCTGTACGGTTATGGGTACGTCCTCCATCCCTCCAACCCCTCGAGGTTTCCGATCCCTGCCCGTCTCTCTCCCTCTCTCGGCTGATTCTTCACCTCCTTCCGCCATCCCCCACCCATCCCTGCTGCAGGCAGGCCTTGCGTATGCTGGTCCTAATACTACAACTCCCATCTTCTAGGAGTTTGATATGGAAGCCTCCGCCACACTTCGGTTAGCCTCGCCCTCTTTCGCCCCTCCTCCCTCCCTTTATAGCCGTTGTTCCAGCTGCCAGCCGATCATAGTCTTCTTACACCCCACAGATAGGAGAATCCCTGGTTGGGTGACTGGATACGTCCGTCGCTTTTGGCAAGTTCGTCTCCCATAACCTTCCCTCTCTCTCCCTCTACCCCCCTGACGTACCATTCTTATCCGGCCCCACGAAAAGTGAGGCTCTGTTATCTCCATAGTGCCCGCCGTCATCAATGCTTGTTTTCACTACGCGCTGTGCGTCGACCGGTCCTATTTCATCTTACTGATCCCTCACTAGGCAAGGTGAACACCCACCTCAAAAGGGCTACGCCACGTTTGCCGTCTGTTCTTCCACTAAGATATCTAACACCGTCATCAGTCAAGACCACAGGGGCACACCAGAGGCACCCGGTCGTGTCGTCACCCTCATCGAGCGTTCATTCTGGGAGCAGCTGACCGACCACCACGACTCGGCTCCTGACCGCGTATGGGGCGTCGCTTACCGCATCAAGGCTGACAAGGTCGCCGAGGTTAAGGACTACCTCGATATCCGCGAGATCAATGGTTACACCATCCATTATGCCCCCTTCTACCCGTCTGACGGCTCCGAGCCCATCCGTACTCTTGTGTACATTGGCACTCCGGACAATGACCAGTTCGTCGGCCCCCAGGATCCCCAGGCCCTGGCTGCCCACATCCGCCAGAGCCATGGTCCTAGTGGACTGAATATCGACTACCTCCTCGGCCTTGAGAAAGCCCTGGACGAGCTGGGCCCTGAGAGCGGCGATGTCCACGTCACTGACCTCTCCGACCGAGTCCGAGCTATCATCGCCGCCGAGCAAGAGGCGTCCGACGACGTGATTTCGTCTCAGCCATCCGCTGTCAGCAACAACTTCCAACGAGAAACCAGTGTCAAGGAGCAGGAGGAGACAGAGAAGACAGAGTGAAGAGGTTTTATGCACATTGATTTGCATCTTCTTCTTGGAATCACCCTTGTTATATTTACCTTCCTTGTCTCGTCATGGCCACCACCCCTTGGAACCATGTCAATCAACAACTGCCCCTCCTCTCATCCCCCCTGTTGTTCTGAACGCATCATAGACAAAGACATGAAGACAAAATAGCCTTAGATCGCAAACCCTTCGGCGTCCAAGACGATTTGGACATGTTCAGCCTCCTTACTCCACGCAAAACCACAGGGACAAGCATCACAAAGTACGGGCAACATCAAATATTGGCAACAGCCAACAAGATCAAACAGAGGTAAAAGGTAGATGAAGACAGAAGCAGAAAACCATTCCATTTGAAAGACTAGGCCGTCACCAACCCTTGACCGCGGGTTGGGGTTTTAATTTTCCAGAGATCCAGTGCAACAGAAGAACCGGGTATTGTGTTGCAGCGAAGAATATCACCAATGCTCGATCGAACCAACGGGCGCGCACACGAACGTCTGTCAGACTCGGAGGAGGTATCGTCGGCAACATCTCCCGGCCGTGTGATCCCGCGTTGCGAATACCAACCAGCGGGCAACGAATCTCCGAAATCCAGCGAGCACTAATAGCCTCGGCCGCCCTGGGGCTGCTGAGACGGGTCCTGGTATCCGTAAGGAGCTTGAGGAGCGTAACCGCCGTCTATGAAGGGAGCGTTAGCGGTGCAGTTGAACGATTGGACTTCAGGGAACCAACTCACCCTGAGGAGGGGCGCCGTAGGGCTGCTGAGGGGGGTAGCCGCGGCCGTAAGCCGGCTGCTGCTGCTGGTACATGTTGGGAACGCCAACCGGGTATCCGCCGGGCGCGGCGCCATAAGGCACAGGAGGGGCGCCGCCGTAGCCGCCACGTCCTCCACCGAAGCCGCCACGGAAGCCGCCGCCGCCACGGGGGCCGTTGTCGGAAGCCTTGTCAACACGGATGGTGCGCCCATCAAACCTATCGAAATCTCGTGTCAGTTGAACGATCTCGTCGCACATTCATTGCGCCGGGATAAGCTAGCAATGGAAAGCAGTTGGTAAAGGCAGCGTACTCGACATTGTTCATGGCGGAAATGGCCTTCTGGGCATCTCCATCCTGGGTGTAACGGACGAAGCCGAATCCACGGCTGCGGCCAGTGTCGCGGTCCTTTACAACAACCTTCAAGAACGGAAGAAACACGGGTCAGATCTCTTTCTCTCCATCTCTCTCTCCTTGTTTATTTCTTGCCCCCCCCCCCTTTTTTTTTTTCTTTGCGTGACGATTGGGGGGAAGTATCTCTTCGAGGTCGACGACGACGCCACTCTAAAGGTTTCTATGCGGAACGGACGATCAGTACTTACAGCTTCCTCAACGGCACCGAACTCCTCGAACTTCTGTCTGAGGGTGCCTTCCTCAGTGTGCCATGCAAGGCCGCTAGAGGACGTCTTGTCAGCAAAAGCTTGTTTGGCATGCTAGAGGTTGCCGGGTGTGCCAATGCAGGGGAAACATACCCGATAAAGAGCTTGGACATTCTGATGAATGTTTTTTACGAAAGAACTTGAAGATCTGACTGGTCAGGTTAGGAACTGTCTGACGGGAAAAGTTCAAGGGAGATTGCGATGCATAAATGCAAGTGGTCCTGAGTGGCGCCAAGCGGGTTCTAGACGAGTAAAGGAAACGGGGGACGCAAATGGCTCTCTTCTCGAGACTTCCGAGTCCAAGAAGCAAAGGCGAATTTGGCGGACCTGCATCCACCTGCGCAGCAAAGGGAGGAGGCTGTGTTGAAAGGCTACCTTTGTCACTTGATGATGGCGCGCAAAGCGGCAGCGGCAAAGACGACAAAGCAAACGTACAAGAGTCAAGCCAGGTGATGGGTGATTCGGTGAAGCAGAGGCCAGACCAGACGGGTGTCAAATAAAGGGAAGGTTGGCGTGCGCGTAAATGCGTAGGTTGCGTGTTGTTGTGGAAGGGAGAGAGAGAAGGCAAGATACGAACCTAAGAGGTTGGAATATGGCGGGCTGGTGCTGATGGCGGTTGGCAGACGTCAGGTTTTGGATGTCTGGACTTGAGGGATCGGAAAAGGGAAGGAGGGGTGAAGGTGAGAGAAGATGTGAAAGGTCGGCGGCGGCTTGAGGGGAAAAGAAAGGAAGTGAGTGCTACTTGCTAGCGGGAAATTTTTGTATGGATGGAGGAAAGGGCGTTGAGGCAGTGCAAAAAAAAAATAGGCCCCAAGGCAAGGCAGGTAAGGTTTGTGTGTATGAGTGTGTGGGAGTGGGAGTGGAAGTGGAAGGCAAGTGACTGGACGAGACGGGATAGGACAGGACGACGGTGCCAGGAAGGTGAGGTAGGCGAGGTGGATTGAGGAAAGGTTAGGCAAGGTAGGAGCGGAACGAGGTGGGGGGGACACCGCGGAACTGCAGAAGGAAGATGCAGGAGGTATTAACAGCTCAAGCAGCTCCCAGCTTCTCCCTAGCCAGCAATTGCCCGTGATTTCGTCGACGACGTCGCCGCCGCCGATTTCTTGCTGCAATCGGGCCTTAGAAGGAGGGGGGAACGTGGAACGGGGGCACGTATGGGAACAAGCTCGTGGCGGCGGGACATGGAGGGGTCCAGCGAGTCGGGGCAGGTGGAGGATGTAGGATGGGAGGGGGGGGAGAGGGTTTACGATGTACTGTCTCTGGGTCCATATGAATGACAGGAAGGGGAACAAAGAATGACAATTACATGTACCCGCCCCCATTAATTACCCAGCAAGGTACCTGAAGGGACGAACTGCGGTCTGGGCTAGCCCTCAGCAGGAAAGACGGCACCAAACTGAACGCAAGGAATGAACAAGAACGAATACCGCCCCCATGAAGAAGAGAAGAAGAAAAAAAAAAAAAAAAGGGGGGGGGGG
>MU843578.1:0-111057 GCA_030867255.1 Colletotrichum somersetense
CCCCCCCCTCCAGAGGGATCTCCCTAGTGCCGTCTTCAGGGTCAATGACGGTCGCGATTCTCATGAGACACGCGCAGGCGGCTGCCGCTGCCACCGACCCGTCCACCCGACCTCGCGCATGGCGGCACGGCCTAAGTATTCGTACCACGTAGGCAGGCAGACAGACATCTCTCCCCATTCCTTGAACCCCACCGTATCACCTCGCTCGAGACTGTTCCGGTGCATGAGCCAGGGGTACTCATAGCCGCGGCGCGCCGGCTAAGCTGGTGTGTACCGGTATTGGCTCCTGCCTCGACCCCTCGGCCCCTCGACCCCCTCGTCGAATCGTCGAATCGTCGAATCGGACCCTCAATGTCGTAGGGTGCGGTGAAGATTATCCCTGGAACCCCTGCCACGTTGGTTCAAAACAAAAAAAGAAGGGGCCTTTTGCGGCATATTCTCCTCACCACCCGTCGATATAATGTTCGGCTCTGTCCTCCGTGCTGCAGCCCCGCGGTCTCGAGTCCTCCTCTGTGTTCCTCGTGTCGCAACCGCCAGCAGAACCGCCAGATTCCAGCCCTTCTCCACGACCCTCGTAAATATGACAGACATGAAAGACGGTGCTTTCAAGCACGATGCCACCGTGCCCCCACCCAGCAACCGTGTGCTGCCTCTCTTCTCCCTCAAGGGCAAGACAGCCATCGTTTCTGGTGCCGGCGCCGGTATTGGCCTGCAAATCGCCCACGCATACGCCGAAGCTGGCGCCAACGTTGCCATTTGGTACAACAGCAACAAGACGGCCCTTGACCGCGCTGCCGAGATCGAGAAGGAGTATGGTGTCAAGTGTACTTACTACATGTCGCCCGTTCCAGGAACGCAGTGCTAGGTCGCTGACACAGCGTAGGCAAGGCGTACCAGGTCAACGTGACCTCTCACCAAGCGATCAAAGAGTCGGTCCAGCAGATCGTGTCCGAGTTCAACGGCCGCCTCGACATATTCGTTGCCAACTCGGGCATTGCGTGGGAGGAGGGCCCCCTCATTGACGGGCCCATGGATGTCGCCGACAGAGTCCTGGCCGTCAATCTTAACGGCACCATCTACTGCGCCCAGGTTGCCGGCGAGCACTTCCGTCGGCAGAAGAAGGAGGGCACCACGCTCGACGGTAAGAAGCTCGAGGGCTTCACCTACGGTAGCTTCATTGCAACCGCCAGCATGAGTGGCCATATCGTCAACGTGCCGCAGATGCAGACGGTGTACAACGCGTCCAAGGCGGCCGTCATCCACATGTGTAAGTGGTTCGTTAGGCTTATGTATCCGGTAATTTCGGCTAACATGTCAACCAGGCAAGAGCTTGGCTGTCGAATGGGTTGATTTCGCCCGCGTCAACTCGGTCTCGCCCGGCTATATCAAGACGGAGATTTCTGCTTTCGCTGGTCCAGAGATCAAGAAGCAGTGGAAGAACAAGACCCCCATGGGGTGAGTAAGCGTGGTGGCTTTGATAACGAGTTTTATGCTAACCTAGAGTAGACGCGAGGGTGAGGCCGGCGAGCTCAAGGGCGCGTACCTGTACCTTGCCTCGGACGCCGCTTCTTATACCACCGGCTGCGATCTTGTCGTCGACGGAGGCTACTGCTTGCCATGAGTAAACGAAGAATGACAAACCCTTCGACGTGGAGTGAAGAACGGCATAGCGAATCTCCAATGCTCCCCTGGGCGGCATGCGTGAAGCTCGGATGCTGCTCGATGATGGGCCGAAAGACAGAGCGGAGGAGCTAGGCTACTGGTCGAGATGTTTGGACAAGTGCTACTGTGACAGCTCAGCTCCGCTCAGCTTGAGCCAGCTCGACGTCGACCCCGAACACAAAGTACTTAACCTAGGTAAGGCGAGCTGCAGATAAGATGACATGGCAGCAGCGGGCAGGCAACGAACCACACAAACAAATGTAGAGACCAAATTCGGACAAAAGAGGACAGTATAGATAAGCGAATCCAGCTAGAAGACTTTTAACTTGCCGCATTCTCTTACATACCTTGTTGAATCATAGGCGTGGAGGGGGGGGGGGGGGGGGGGGGGGGGGGGGGGGGGTTGTGACCAAAGTCCGAACGGAGCTGTGGAGGGAGGGAGGGGAGACGATCAAAGTGGAAAAAGTGTCGCCCGATGAGGGGGAGGGGAAGGTCGCATGGTACGTACCTGTGTGTCTCTTCTGGGTACCTAGGCAGCTGAGGTGGGGCAAAGAGGCAACCAGACGCCTTTTGACAGGCTGACACGAGGGGCAGAGGAAGGGGAGGGGGGCATGTCGAGGTACAATATCGGCCATGTGATGTTCTATGACAGCAATGTATATCGACTTCCATCACATCCACCATCCGCGGATATTTGGCGTCTGCCACCTGCCAATTCGTCTGAGGTGTGCTTGCTTTCCCAGCTTTGGCTTGCTTGCTTACCTTAGCAAACCGCCACACCAGCGATAGCAACAGCACAGCAAGCAAGCACACTGAATGGGGCCTGAGATCAGAAGGAAGGACCACTGGAACCGCTGAGTCCTTGACAGAAGTCTTCTTTTGGTGGTATCAGCGGCTGACCACCCCTATCCTAGCGCGGTGCGTGCCCAGTCTGGAGGGGGGGAAAAAAGAGAAGAAAAAAACCAGCGCCGTGCTGGCAGCGCAAGGTAGGTAGGTATCTAGGTAGATAAGTAGGTAGGTAGGTAGGTAGCACTGCGTAGCGTAGCGAGAAACTGGGCACTGGGGACTCGGTCGATACTGGTCGGTCCTAATTAATTAATTACTACAGAAGACTTCTGGCCGAGTGCATCCCATCCCATCCCCTCCCCCCCCCTCCCCTTCACCCGCAATCTGTTCTCAGCCCTATCTTTCCTCACCTTCAATTTTTACCCCTCGCCTCACCTCGTCTCGCATTACCCTTCTCGCTTGGTCTTGTCTCGTGCCCAACGACTCGCCGCATCCCAGCTCGCCTCTTTGTAGGCCCCCCCTCCCCGTCGCGACTCGACCCTGAGCTGGTTCTCTCTCGCCTAGCCGTTCCTCACCGCCCTGATCATTCCAGAGACAAGCGACTTCCCTTCGTATCCATCCATCATCGATACCCCGACCCGACCGAGCCTCTCGACCACAGCCCACCCCTTAGATCGCCGTCACCCTCATCTTCGCCTCAGCTCACCAGCCAGCCAGCCAGCATGGATCCCGAAGGACCCAGCGCGCCCGGCGAAGACCGTCGCACCCAGCAACAGGTCGATAATGCCATTCGTGCCATTCGCGAGAAGAAGCCGCTGCCCGAGATCGACTTCACCATCCACACCATGGAGGATGGCACCCAAGTAAACACCATGGAGCGAGTCTGCAAAGGTACGCATGGCCCTCCGGCCCCGACCTCCCTCAATCCTCATCGACGCCGCCACCCTGGCAGCTGCCATGGCCCTCGCTATACTGCCCTCGATCCGCCGCTAACCTGATTATCGCCACAGATGTGCAGGCCCCCGCCATGTTCACGCCCTCCGACGAGCAGTTCTTCGAGGACGAGACCCATACCAAGCCCGACATCAACTTCCTCAAGCAGCATTTCTATCGCGAGGGTCGCCTGACCGAAGAGCAGGCCCTTTGGATTCTCAAGACCTGCACGGAGCTGCTCCGTGCCGAGCCCAACCTGCTCGAAATGGATGCGCCCATCACCGTCTGCGGTGACGTCCATGGCCAGTACTACGACCTCATGAAGCTGTTCGAAGTCGGCGGCGACCCGTCCGAGACGCGCTACCTCTTCCTCGGCGACTACGTCGACAGAGGATACTTTAGTATCGAATGCGTCCTCTACCTATGGTGCTTGAAGATCCATTACCCCAAGACCCTGTGGCTGCTCCGTGGCAACCACGAGTGTCGCCACTTGACCGACTACTTCACCTTCAAGCTCGAGTGCAAGCACAAGTACTCCGAGGCCATCTACGAGGCCTGCATGGAGTCCTTCTGCTGCCTGCCCCTGGCTGCTGTCATGAACAAGCAGTTCTTGTGCATCCACGGCGGCCTTAGCCCCGAGCTCCACACCCTCGACGATTTGCGAAGCGTGAGTCGAGCTCTCATCTCCCCTAGAGGCGCACTAGCTGACACGTACAGATTGACCGTTTCCGCGAGCCGCCTACCCAGGGTCTGATGTGCGACATCCTCTGGGCCGATCCCTTGGAAGACTTTGGGCAAGAGAAGACAAGCGACTACTTTCTGCATAACCACGTCCGCGGATGCTCCTACTTCTTCTCGTACCCGGCAGCCTGTGCATTCCTTGAGAAGAACAACCTCCTCTCCGTCATTCGAGCCCACGAGGCACAAGATGCCGGGTACCGTATGTACCGTAAGACTCGCACCACGGGTTTCCCCAGTGTCATGACCATCTTCTCGGCGCCGAATTACCTCGACGTCTACAACAACAAGGCAGCCGTTCTCAAGTACGAGAACAACGTCATGAACATCCGACAGTTCAACTGCACGCCCCACCCGTACTGGCTACCGAACTTCATGGACGTCTTCACCTGGTCCCTGCCCTTTGTGGGTGAGAAGATTACCGACATGCTTATCGGCATCCTTAGCACATGCTCCGAGGAGGAGCTGAAGGAGGACGCCACGCCCTCTTCCACGTCTCCTGGCCCCATGTCGCCACCCCTCTCGGGCGCCTCGCAAGATCCCGAGTCGATCGAGTATAAGAGACGAGCGATCAAGAACAAGATTCTGGCCATTGGTCGTCTTTCGCGTGTTTTCCAAGTGTTGCGCGAGGAGTCGGAGCGTGTCACTGAGCTCAAGACTGTCTCCGGCGGCAGGCTGCCCGCTGGTACCCTCATGCTGGGTGCCGAAGGTATCAAGAATGCCATCAACACGTTCGAGGACGCTCGCAAGGTCGACATTCAGAACGAGAGGCTGCCCCCCAGCCACGACGAGGTTGTCAAGCACCAGGAGGAAGAGAGGAAGCAGGCGTTGGAGAAGGCAGCCGAAGACGCGGCCAACGATAAGAAGTTGCAGCAGCTGTCTAGGAGATTGAGCACGTAAGTTGCCACAGATCCTCCTGGCTCGGACAGCAGTACTAACAAGATGCCAGCGATCGCAAGAGTCATAGGGGTTGAGCCAGCAGTAACAGGGTAGATTATCCGTGATAGAGGGCCCGAGGTGGTTGAAAGCACGGTAGGGCGTCAGGCTTGGTTTGTTGCAACAATCTAGTTCAGCTAGGGAAGCTGACATACGAATATACTACTGAAGGCATTTTGCTTCAGGTCTCACGCGATTGGGCCCATGAATCATCGGGTTTGCGATATCCAGTTGTAGTTGCTAATTGCGCGCCGATAAGGCGGATGGCTCGAACCTCATGGTGTTGGCTGTAGCAGCCAATGATTCAAGCAATGATTCGGTCCACCTGGCTTTTCGGCGGTCTTTTTTCTTTTCCTTTTTCCTTTTTCCTTTTTTTCTCTCTGTTTCGAGATGCTACTGAGCAGGAACATCTCGGCCATCTCGCCCAAGCGCTTTGGTTTCCCGCTTCTAGGCGTCCGTCAAAGGGACAGATTGGTAGCAGGCGACGCTTCATATCCAGGAGTCTTTCTTTACGAATGTTTCCGCTACCAAATGTGTCACAGACGTTGCGGTGTCTATGCTGAGGTATCGTGGAGGTCTCAGAAGATGGCTAGGATGTTGGGCGGACTTTACATGGCATGTCAGCAAAGGAAGCTTACCAACTCGTATCCAGCACCATTGCCAACATGAGGGGTTCTCACCTTGCGACTCCGCCGGGGACGTTGCACGGCTCGCTGGCTACGAAGAAGCTCCATCGCTTCTCCTCGCGGCACCGCTCGGCAAGGGCCTCGAGGTCGAAGAGCTCGCCGATGGGCATACCCCAGCCGGCAAGTACGACCTCGTGCATCCAGTACTCCGGGTCACGGTGAGGCCAACACTCAAAGGTCGGCTGGTCCCCGGCGACGGCCGAGAAGTTGTCCCAGACCCAGTGGAGCGTCTCCTCGGACTGGGCGACGCCGCTGAAAGTCTGCGGAGTGGCGGTCCGGTAGCTCTCGAGGTCAGCGGGGGACTTGGTGGCGTGGGCGGCCATGAAGCCTGCGGGGTTGGTGGTGGTGTTGTGTTAGAACATTCTCATTTTTTTCTCAGAAGGATCGGGAGAGAGGGTTCGAGACATTACCTGTTCGCGTGAAGAGGATGTCGCCGAACCTGACCTCGGTCCCCTGCGCCTCGAGACAGGCCTTCAGGTCCGAGACGGGGATGGAGTCGCGGGCGAAGGGATCGTAGGGGATGCCCCGCTCGAGGCGCCAGCTGTGGTAGTCCACGAGGACGCCTCTACCGACGATGCCGTGCTTCTGCCATGCTGCTCGACTCGTTAGCCCCCCCCGGTCCCGGTAAGCCTCTCAAACAACACCCCCCCCCCCCCCCCGAAATCGCGATTTCTCCGCGCCAGCCTTTGCCCCGGTGCCTAGGAGGCGGGTTCGAGACCGGGGCCGCGAGCGACGAGGGACAGGCCGGATACTGACCCTGGATACCGTTGACCGTCGACCCCCGTCCCTCTCCGTCGACTGCGTGGATGTCGTCCATGGAGACGCCGTTGTAGAACTTCTCCTCCTTCTGGTAGGCAAAGTGCCGCAGCCCGTCCCACTGCGAGGAGGACTGCGAGTTGAAGGTCCAGACGTCGTCGTTGACGCAGCGCGGTCGCTTGCGGATGAGGTCGTGGTGGAAGGCGTGGCGGGCGAAGAACGGGGCCGGCTGTGCCGTGAGGGACCAGTTCAGGGAGACTCTGGAAGAGGACCGGGAGACTTGTGTCAGTGACGGGATGTTGCAATCTCTCTCTGTGTGTGTGTACGGAAGAGCGGGCGGGGGGGTGGTCTTTGAGTTCTTCTACCTCGCGCCGGTCTTGATCTCGTCCCTGGCCGCGGCGGCGACGCGCTCGTCGGTCAGCCTGTTGAGCGTCCCCAGCTCGTCCTTGTCGCCGTAGAGGCCCCAGGCGGAGAACCTGGGGTTGCCTCTGCCGAGCGGGAGGGCCTCGAAGGGCGGTATGCCGTTCTCGTTGAGGGGGTGGTTGGGGGATGCGGGGGCCATCGCGTCGTCGGGCGTAGGGCGTTGTGTGAGCTGGTTTCCGAGCTGTTGTATACGCTTCATCAAGTTTATGGACACTATGGGCTTGGGGTGTGTGTGTGTGTGTGTGTGTGTGTGTGTGTGTGTAAATATGCACCGATGCGATTTATTAAAGTTTGGGCACGTCACACGTGGGGGATCCGCGATGCTTTTGAGGAATGATGTCAACAAGACCCGGACCTCGTTTTCCACCTCAACTCTTCCCCACACTTGGAGGTCCTAGTGGTGCTGATCTGAGGAGGTCCTGCATGACCACCATCCGGTCTTATATCCGGACGCACGTTCGGGGGCGGGGTGCCCTCGGTGCGGGACTTCTGCCCTTGATCCCGGCCGAAAGGTGTTGGAACCACCGAAGCCGAAACCATATGAGGAGTTTTTTTTATTTTATTGATCTTTTCTGATGAAATTGCAACTACGTTGTCTTGCCGTTAGTATCCCACAATGTCAGTATGCACACCGCGCGTCTTGGCTCTGCGGAGCAGGCCGTCTTCCCCGGCACAATCTATCGAAAAGAGGCTAGTTATGCCGGACCCAGGCCGGGGTGGCTGACGGGCACCCGGCAAGGCATTGAAACCCGTTCGAAGGAACATGCCCACATAAAACCTGCCTGCCATATTTGGTTGTGATGCTCGGGGACAGTCGGATCGCTGGACTGTCCTTGTTCACGCAGAGATGTGTTGCTGACTTGCCGTTCATGGGGCCTTCGAAATACTCACCCGGCCAGCCGCTTGTAGGTGCGGCGCTGCTGGATGTGTCACTACTGCTGTGACCTGGAGAGACCAGTCAAGTTTCCCAGATGTTTGATTCAACTTTCTACGTCGTCTGGTCTGAAATATGGTGCAAGGGTCTGTCAGGGAAAACCATACAGTGGTGTCTAGCAATGAAGTGAACATGAAAACCCGATGCTGTCACATTCCGCTTCATGCATGTTCGTCTTGCTTTAGCCTTGTCGTGCACGTATAGTAAGTCGCCATTTGAAAATGTTCAGGAATTTCACAGTTCACCTACGAGTTGCAGAGGACTTATATATAGTGTCCATACTTTGGCCGGACAGCCCACGCTGCTCGCGACATGGACGATGCTCTCTCTATCACCAAAGTACTGGCCACGGAGCACCCCACATCTGAGATTTATCCCCACACGGCATCAAGGAGGTAACACCCCGCGTAGTGCCATGTATGCGCGTGTGCTTTTCTTCATTGCAAGTGAGGGTGACGGAGACAGTAGAGGGGGAGGAGAACTGGCGCGTCCTCGGTCGCTCAAGAGAGGTCCGTGGTGTCACGTTGAGGATCATGGTCACTTGCTTCCAGTCCGTCATCAAAGCAAGCCATCCTTTGCTATTGCCTGCGTTTGAGGTATTTCGGAAAAAAGGAAGAGCGGGATATGCTGCTGGTCCTCTGTGGGGCCAATCGGCCACTGGATCGTCGGCGAGGACAATAAATCAATGGAGAGCAGTCATTCTTCCTTATACTATCAAGCTGGTTTACGACTCGGAAACAGAGCTGTTATGCCTGGCCACGAGGGTCCATGCATGCCCAGCCCGTGTTCGGCGCCCTCCATCAGACACTTCAAACGGAACGAAGGTCGATGGCTGTCTTGCATACACTGCTGCCCTCCGCTTGCCTAGAAGCTGCCCAAGCAGCGAGTCAGACATGCAAAATAGGCCGTGATGGGATGTGGACGTGTCCGGAGCATCTGTCGACTGCCGCACGCCACCGCAGCTTCAATACCAAAGCCATCCACCGCCACCGTCTCTTTCCCCGGTCCAGAACCGTCACGGTGTACCGATTGGAGCGCGCGGCTTCATATGCGTTCGCTCTCGCCACATGGCATCTTTGGGAAGTTTGAGAAGTTGTGTTTTGCTTTCCAGCTCTCGCATGGTTTTGCAGAAATATGCAATTTACCTACAAGGAGATGAAACTCTCGTCTTCCGGGACTCGGATGGTGTTGACGGTCTTTGCTGTTGAAGTAAGGCGGGATGGGTTGACACTACGGTCTGTTATCAAGATTCTGGCTCATGTGACCTGGCCTGGCCTAATCCCCAGTGTTCCGGACTGCAATCGGACATGTTGGAAACACACTCGCAGGTCCACATGGCCATACGTTTGAACTTGAACGCCTCCCGCTGGTGAACATGACCGCGGCATCTCCTGAGCCCAGCCCACCACACAAACTCATGTCTCGCCCGGAGCCTCCTTGTCATGTAAGTCTACTATCAAAGATTAAGCAAAACTAGATTGCCTTGACATACGGATTACGCGCCGTGAGCCGCACGTTACATACTCCCTGGACCAGATGCCAGCCGTATGGTTTGGGGCCAAGCGACCTCAACGACCGGGAGACGCCCGTCAACCGAGCCCGCGCCCGTCGACGTATGGGCAAACCAGCAGGTACCCAAGGCGGTGGTGATTGGACGAGCAATGTTGCCGGCCGTATCCCCTCCAATCGCCCAACCCGCTCCTTTCTCGACTCGAGCCAGACGGCGCCTAGAGGTCATCAAAGTCACCGGACAAGCGTCTGCGGCACCAGGTAAACAGCAATCTCCTGCCACGGAGGGCAGGCGACGCTTGCAGGAAACCCGCGCGCGCGCGTGTGCGTGCGTACGTGCGTGCGCAAGGGAGTCAGTGCTCCCAGCGCCCGGGCGTTTGCAGATGACAAACACACAGACGGCGTTCAATTTCCTCGGGCCTTCTAACTCTGCCCGCGCTGTGACTCGGGCCCTCGAGTCTCTGTCCACGCCAGTCCACGATCCAAAGGCGCCAAGTGCTGGCGAGTCCAAATTGTTGAGATGCCCCGACCGTGGGCAAGATGCTACCGACATGTCCGACGGGTTCCCGAATGCTCCAGTCCGCTGGTTCCCTGCGGGATCGCGTCAACCTGACCTGGCATATTCGTGACTATCGGGGGGGCGGCATATGCATGGGATGCTGCCGACTGCTTCAGATGCCGCGGCCCGGGATGATACGGGGGGGAGGGGAGGGGAGTTGTCCGCGGCAATCGGTCCCGAAGTCGCTGCCTCATGTTCAGGCCAATACAACGTTGACGACGCGATATGACAAGCCGAAACCGCTGTCGTGGAGATGGGCGAGGATGCACGATGTTTCGAGGCGCGCCCTCTCCCCCGTTCAAGTGTGCCCTGGTCTTGTTTGAGCCCATTTGCACCGGTCGAAAAGCCACAAATCGGCCGGGAAGAGGGCACCAACACTCTTTCCCACGATGGCTTCCCGCCCATTTATCCTGCGTGGACAGGCAAACGAACCCCCCCCCCCCCCCCCCTCCCTCTCGGACAGAGGAAACGCCATGGGACGTTACAGATGCCCACGTCGGCCAGGCATCCCACAATCTCCCGACCGCGGGCGCTCGACGGTCTTCATTTCCGCAGCGACCGGCCGCCCACCCGGCTGTCTTGGCTTGGTCGCGCCGGACCCCGACGGCCATCCTTCCCGTCCGACGGGCTGGGCTTAGCCAGCTCCCCCGTTCCAGACTCATTTCCCTGTTTGCTCGGACGACGACTAGCCGTCACTAGATGGTCCTTGCGCTACGTTGGCTTGTCCCTTTCTCTTTATGTTCGTGGCGCAAGGCTTTCCGCACGCTAACACGACACCTTGTGTGCTGGCAGTTTGGCAGTCCTGAGAGGTGTCAATCTTAATCTTTCTTTTTTGATTTGGTGTAGCCCCGTGGTCATCCACCAGAAGAAGGAGAAGAAGAAGCTTAGAATGCCAGGTCCGACCCCCGAGGGTGGCCTGTGACACAGGCCTCACGTTCGACACCTCCTCAATAGAGATGACGGTTCATCTCCACGATCTCAGGGCAGGCGCGCGCAAGGAGAACGGAGGGGGCAATCGGTCCATGTCCTCGTAATCTGGCCAAACGGCCGCGTGAAAGACGCAAACAGGCCGTTTTTTTCTCAAAGTCACGCGTTCAGCGATGTGCTCCCCCCTCGCGTCCCAGTATCCGGTTCCCTGGGAGAGCTGCCACGTTCCCGTGGGCGCATCAAAGAAATGCGGTCCGGACCTGCCTGCTTCCATCCAGCCATCCGCTTCGGCCCTTCGGGCCCAGCGAGAGGAAGAGCAAAGTCTCGACCAGCCACTTCGCGCGGTGCAGGAATTTTCTGGCTGCTGCGAGGTAAGTACCGAAGGCCGCGCCGAGGCAGAGAAGATGGAAGCCGAAAAAGAAGGACGGCTCTTTGGAAGGGGGCTGGCCCGGTGACCTGGGGAAAGGGGGGTGGGCCGCCTAGAGCAGCGCAGCGCCTGCAACCACTTTAACCGGTCTCGGAAGCTCTTCAAGCTGCCGGATACGAACAAGGTGAGCAGAGAAGAAGCAAATGGTTAGCTTCGTCACAGCTGCCCAGATCACCTAGAGGGGTGGTGGTGGTGGCCATGGTCGTCGGCGTCGTCGTCGTTGTTGTCATCGTGATAGGCTGGACGGATGCGTCGCAGAGTATCCTGGCGGCTCTTCTGGACGGCGCCAACACCCCATCTATGCCTGGCATGTTTGGCGACGGAGACTCACGAGGAACTAGGACGGGGTTGGGGTTAGCGAGGGCTTGCTTGGTCTTCCGTCCCGATGGGTGCAAGAGGCTCACAGTATGCACAGTTGGTGGCAAGGCTTAGGACAAGTACCCTCGAGGTGGCTTGTCGAGGGCTCGAAGACGGCTTGACGAGGGGGCCTGTTGGCTGGCGGTCGCAATGTGGCTAAGAAGAAATGGTGCGATGCACGGCGCCCGTTGAGAGGTCTGGCGGTGATTGATGGTGGGGTGGGGGTGTGGTGGTTGGTGCATGTGTGTGCGTGCGTGTGTGTGAGGTGCAAATAGGGGCAGCCGAAGGAGAGGTCGAGAAGCTCGGGGACGGAGGTGGTGACCCACATATGCTTTTTTCCCTTTCCGGCAGGTTCGGACCGGGGGCGGCCGCTGATAGGTGCGACGGGGATGAGCCGGAGCGGAGGTGTGGATGGGAAATGGCAGGTCAACCAACGAAGTACGAATACACTACGTAGACTATGGACGTGGGCCGTTGCTCTTTGCTGTTTGCATCTTCAGCTCCTACTCGGAACGAGACGATCTTAACGGCCGCACATTAAGCTGTCAGGGTTAGCCTCTGGCTGGCTTTGCGGGGGGAGAGAGGGAAACACGGCTAAGTGGCTCGCTACAATATTGCCGTAACATGCATGTCATGCAAGCCCCTATACTCTATACTCTGCAGCGGGTGGCTGTTTTTTTCCCTTCTTTTTTTTCTCTTTTTTTCTTTTTTCTTTTCTCTCCCGTACCTTGGTCTGCCCTACTGCTACCTATGTATGTACTTTTCGTCACTTCTCGCCCGCTTTTGGCGGTGGAGGCGCGGCACGTACCCTGCTAGGTATCGGGGTATAATTGCCGTTTGCAGGGCCCCGAAGACGGCCGATCCGGATGAGGATAGGGAGGCGGAACCGGGGGTGGGGGCCTCAAAGGCTCGACGAGGGCGAGGCGCTCCGTGGCAAAGCTTTCCGTAGTCTCCTCCGTCCATTGTTCCCCTTTGACGCGCGCGCCCTACGCCCATCACGCCGTCTCCCTTCTCCACGTCCATAGCGTAAAGGTACGAGAACGGCGGCGGCGGCGGCGGCGGCGGCGATGAGAGGCGATGAAGACCCAGACGTGCTAGGTATCCGCAGGCTCGGTAACCAGCTCGCTTTTAATGGGGGGGGGGGGGGGGGGGAGGGGAGCTGGATGTGGTGGTGATGCAAGGTCGGCTCGGTCTAAGTGAGGAGGCGAGCTGTGTTGGCTCATGACTATGGTATTATGGGTGCCGGGTCCGAGGTCTTCAACGCCCTTGAAGAGGCTTATTCCACTTCTTTGATTTCCGAGAGACACTCCATTCCACGATGGCACCTATCCGTGTTCGTACTCTTTAGGAGTTTGGCCGAGACCTCAGCCAGGTGCCGATCGGAGGGGTTCCGAGTCATTCGCGAGAGCACGTGTGAAAAGGCCCGTGTGTGCATCGTCGAGTGGACATGGAAAGCCATGGCATCATCGGGAGTGTCTCAAAAGCGTCGTTGCCCTGTAATGTCGTGCAGGCGGTGATGGGGAGTGGCGAGGGCTCTGGATCTCCAGCAAGCAGCTCACTCAACTTTCGATGCAGAGTCAGGCGATGGAGGCAAAGAGGACGCAATGAAACACAGCGGAGAGGGGGGTGTTGGCGAGGAAGGGATCTAGGATAAATGACTGGAGGGTGGCGGCTGCAGATTGCTTGCATACTATGTAACGTGCGTGTTCTGCAGGTACGGCCAGGAACGGTTGTGACGCTGCGCGGCGACGACTTGGCGATTCGCATACTCATATCCGTACCTATCTATGCCACGTAGTAGACGAGGTGTAAGCAGAGCCTCCTTCTCCTTCTGTGGCGTGATCATCGGAGTGTGTCGTAGATATGTATGGGTATTCGTATGTGATTCGTGATAAGGTGGCTGCAAAGGAACGTACAGACATGGATGGAAATGCAACGGAGAAGAGACGAACAAAAACAAAAACCAGGGGTTTCACTGGCCTGAACCCCACAATGCACCTGTTCTCTGGGGGTTGAGGGACAGCGTCGCAGATTGAGAAGACACACGGGAAAGCGAAATGAGCAGCCACACGGGCGACGCAGGGGAGGGAGGGCATATTCGTATGTACTACGTATGGAGTGTGGGAGTGTATCCGTACACCGCCAAGCGGACAAGGCAAGCCTCGGAGCCTTCTGAGCCTGTCAACTCGACCATCTCCTGAAGAGGATATTGAGCTGATGGATAATTTGTATCGTAGCGTCGGTAGCGTAGATCCGCAAGTCGGTGAGCGAATGGAAGCGAGAGACACTGTATGGATCCCTTTCTGGGGGTTCCCCTGTGGTACCCCTGGATGTCCGGGTTCCTCCCTGGTCTCTCTCTCTCTTTTTTTCCTCCTACTCGCCCGTTTCTTTCCATAGATGGCAGGGATGCGGGTGGGCTGCGGAGTGTATTCGTATGTAGTGTATCTGCGGTAACGACGGTTTTTTTTCGACGGGCCGGCGGATTGACAAGAAGAAGAAGGGGGAAAAGAAAAGAAAAAAGAATGGCGAGGGAAGAAGCAGGGACGGATGGGTGTTTAGAGGATGGAATCAACTCTCTCTCTCTCGGCGAACATTGGTAGACGAAGAGGCCTCGAAATAATGCACACGACAGGAAACGAACAAACAGACATCGTGTGGTCGACGTTTGATGGGTCGGTCCGGTCTGACAGCTGCACATTCCGCAAAGCCTCACTCACATCACAGCAGAGGCTCACTGGCCTGACGGCCGTCTGCTGTGCGTGATCCCGCGAGGGCGGCCGATCCAGAGGCCCCATGGCACCCCCATCTCAACAGCTTTGACGTGATGGCACACCCATCGTCGTCGTCGGTCTCTTCACAATCGTATAGGTACCACACCCGCGACCGGTTGGTTCCTCATGAACATCCCAATATTAGATCTCCCCGCAACTTGGCGCCGCGCGGCGGTGATGAACAGTGGCGTGGCGCTCGGAGGTGGTGCGCACACTACCTGTTACTACGTGACCATCGGGACGTACGAGTAGACGGCGTGCGGGATACACTAAGCAAGCCCGGGGCGGGGAAAATCGAAATGATTAATGGAACCTCATCTCTCGACCTCGCCAAAACGGCTGGCTGCGAGGCAACAACCACACGCTACTCCGTACATGGCAGAAATACACACACACACATAGACACACACGCGCGCCCGGCCCGCGGATCGATATCTACCCTGCGCCGCGCCAAGATGCCGTCGCAATCTTACCTTGGACCACGTTTCCGAACCTTCAACGTACCCCCTTCCCACCCGGAAGGAGGCTCTCTGTTTCTCCATCTTCTCCACCCCCATGCTGCGACGGACGGACGAGGCGTCGACTGATGACACTTTGCAATGTCAACGACGGCGTCCCGGCGTTCGATGCTTTTGGTAGTACTAGGCGGACGCTCCGCAGGCCGACGGAAATTGCGCGAACCGGTTCGTCAGCTCACGGGTTCTGTGTTTGATAGTGATGGATTTTCCGAACCCGCCCGGCTGCTTCCCTGTTCCGGGGTGGCATCGCATCGCGTCATCGGACTCGGGCCAGGAAGACCCCGAGAGCAGAGGCCGATTGCCTTTTTTTGTGCTTCAGATTGATTGGCATGGCGGCGTCCCACCCCGTGGCGAGCGACCTCCAATAGTTGGTGAATCATATAGCATCAACAAGCTAGGGATTAGACCTCCACCACGTGCGCCATTTTCACCAGCTCGATCTATCTATATATCCATCTATATACCTGTACTGAGTGTCTATATATCTACCTTTTGATCGAAATTACGGGCAGGCCGAACGAGCGGGAAACTCGCGAGAGGGGAAAGACTTGGTTGGATGGCTCGACTCGGAACCGAGCGGGCCGATATTGATTGATTGCTTGCACTCTGCAGCCACGGCAATCTATCGGCGTCGAGCCACAAACGACCTGCCAACTTGGTGACCCCACGCGCTCTGCCATCGTGAACATGTCCCTCTCCTCCAGATTTAGAGAACCTCCAAACCCTTGCAAAAGATCGACGGCACCCCTCGGCGCCCTTCGGCCGGTCTTGAAGGGCTTGGGAGATGGATGCTCGGGTTCGGGTTTTCCGTGGCGGACTAGTTTTGACTCGGGTTTTCTCTTTGCGGAGGGGTTTTTTTTCCTTCTTCTTTCGATCTCTCCCCCATCTGCACAGACGGACGTCATCAAACCCGGCCCGAATATGTCAACACATGGTCGGCGGACGAGGCCAGCCAGCGCGCGCCTGAGAGGTAAGGTGTTGGTTGGTTGTATGGCGCCGAACGGGTCAATGGCCCTGTGTAGATTAAGAACAAGGCACCACCCATCGACCATGAGGCTTTTTGTTCTAGAAACCGTCAAGCGCGTTTTCGTTCGTTTGGTTCGTTCGTTCGTCCGTCCGCAATGCGGCAATGCGGCAATGCGGCATTAGGATGGCTGGCTGGCGGGCGGGCGGGCGTTTGTTTTGTAGATGTACCGTGTAAAAATAATCAGCCCTGTCCGAGTAGAGGAGAGTACAGTACAGTGCAGGAATCTCCAAAGTGGTTTTGTGGCTCTTTCCCTCTGGCCAAGGCGCTTGATTTGCTTTGCTTTGCTGTCCTGGTCCTGCCCTTTTGCCACGGTCGTCCCGGGCCCTGTACTGTATATAGTATGTAGTCGAGTAGGTAGTGTAGGTCGACGGAGGTCCCCGCACTCGGCGCCGCCTAGCACGGCATTAGCATACTATGTATGTATGTATGTCCTCCGTGGGTAGGCAGCATAGCGTGCAAGAAGCCAGGCCAGGCCGGGCCGGCCTCCGGCCCCCACACTGGCATAGGTAGGTATCCCGCCACCCTCTGCTGTGCTGTACTGTACTCCGTCGTCGCTCAACAGACAGATAGCCTCCCCTCCCGGGATGACCCCTCTTCACCATGGGACTTGGATAAGCTTTTCAGAGCTTGTAGCAATTAATTGGTGTACTTCGTAGTAGTAAACTAGTTCAGCTGAGCTGGAAAGAGGAGCATGCTACCTACCCAGCTACGGTGTACTACACATACATGGCAGCTCCTGCCACCGGAACGTATACATGACAAACCCCTGCCACCGGCGGGTTTGATGTGTATTGCATCGCTTGCCTCTCTCGAACCACGTGCTGCCCGTCACAGTCCGTGGGAGGTGGCAGGTCGTCGTCGCATCCCACGGCCAATTGACAGTTCACACACACACCCACACACACATACACGCGCGCAGACTAAAAATACCGTAGGTAGGTAGGTAGGTAGGTAGGTAGTAGGTACCTTGTCTTGTACAGCTTCGCACCGTGGTCGTGCGCCCTCCCTCTCATGCTGCGCACACGCTCACACACGCTCATACCGTCATTCCCATCCGAGGCAGGGCGGACCCAAGTACGAGCTTGAGCTAGAGATGAGCCAGAGACGAGCCCGAGGCGGGGTGGATATCGACAAAAGGCCGGATGGCTGGATGGATGGAAGGATGATGCAGAATCGACAAGTCCAGGATGGTTGCCAGATCGGATCGCGCTCCTTGCTTGTTCTGCAACCCCGTCATCGACCGTATCGGAAGGGAATGTGAGTCCCGAACTCGACTCCCTCCTCTTCGCTCCCTTACGGATGACGAATGACGAAAGACACGAATGCCGTGTCGACCAACCAACCCAACCCGGGCTTCCTTTCGTGTCCTGTCCGTGTTTCTCGGATCGCCCGTTACCCCAACTCGACCGAGCCAACCAACCACCGCGAGGCAGGTTTCCCGCCCTTGGTTGGCGCGCACACGCGCACACGCAGACCTCGCACCTCGACGACGCATTACTTGGACATGCCTGCCTACATACATACGAGTAGATGCATGCATTTGATGTATATACTTACACCCTGACCACCTCTCGCCCACATGGTCGGCGGACGTTATGCAAGGAGGAGGGGGAGGGGCTGCAGTGCTGTGTTGCTCTGCCGTGAACCACAAGCCCTTAATCGGGACGTGCGTCATAGACCGTGGCTGTTTGGGGTGTCATGTCGTTCATTCAGAGACAAGACTCGGATGGGGACAAGTCAACCGAAAAAAAAAAAGGACTAAACCTGCTTGGTAAGAAGAAGTAGAGAAAAAAGAAAAGAAAACAATTCGTTAGCAAAAAGTGACATTCACTTGGTGGGGGGGAAGGAAGTGTAAAGGTTGCTGCATGCAGCAAAGCGGAGAGTAGGCTGGGCTGGGGCATAGCAGAGCAGAGCAGAGCAGAGCGCCACGCGCGGATAACGGCGGCGGTGGGAAAAGCATGGGGGGCCTTGCCTTGCCTTTGCCTTTGCCTTGCTTTGCTTTGCCTTGCCTTGCCTTGTCTTGAAGGCTTTTGCGCGAGGCCGGCGACGACGTCGACGATGTGTTTTCTACATTGCATAACCACCACTTCCAAGGAAACTCTTTTTCCTCCATCTCCCCTCCTCTCTCTTCCCTCCGATTGCCTCCGGTTGCCTCCGGTTGCCTCCCTAGCACCGCCCCTTCAGCCCTCCCCAGCCTGGATGGATGATGGAGCGCTACTTCCTACCTAATACGGGAGGGCGTCTTGCCATGTACGAATACTAGGTACCTGCCTACCTACCTAGGTATCTATATAAAAATAAGTACAGCATCTCTTGCGTGGAATGGCAGTTGCCGCTCGCTGCCCGGCTCGATCTTTGGCCAAGAAGGAAGGTACCCCATTGGTGAGGATGGGGGCCCACTTTCCGAAAGAAGACGGAAGGAAGAAAAAGGGAAGGAAGAAGAAGAAGAAGAAGAAGAAGAAGAAGAAGAAAAAAGGGTACATCGTACATGAGTGACATGACATGCCAGGATTAAACAGCGTCCTCGCGACGCGACGTGGCTATTTTGGAACCGACATCCCGGTCCAACATCGCCCCCGGTGCACTCCATCCTGCTCATGATGCGAGGCAAGCAAGCAAGCACAGCACAGCACGATGGGGGACCGGTTTGGGAAGAGCTATACGTACGGATAATGCGGCCGAATGACTCTCGACAACGCGCATGACTGCTCTGTTCTCCTCCTCCGCCAGCAGCCGCACTCTTTGTCAGACACTCAAAACCGTAGCATCCCCCCCCCCCCCCCCCATGCAGATAAGGCAGATGGATGGGTGGTGGGGTCGGCCTTGTTGAATCAAGGCACACATATTGCCCATATACAACACACATATAATTATACCACAGGTAGTATATTAGATTATATACGCACATATACAAGCGCGCACACACTTATTACATGTACGTACATACATACATGTATGCAAGCAAGCAAACACCAATGGCCGACGTCGATACAGATTGACGCTGAATCGGGGAATCGCCACTTGCTACGTACTGGTTAGGTACGGAAAAGTAGTAGTAGTGTCACACAAACACTGACCGCCAGCTCCTCATGAACAACAGCAACCACCACCGCATTCAATCAAGCAAGCCCGGATTTAGCATCAGACCTTGCTTGCACGCTACGCTGCAGCCGACGAGGGTGGGAGGGAACAATACCCACCACTGCCTGGTGCACAAATGCCCATTCAATGGAACAAACATGCATGAATGGCTATCACGAGAGCCAGGGCTTGATTCCAGAGAAGCTTGTTTTGTGTGAACGAAAAAAGTACTTGTTGGTATCATTGGTTTGATGTCTAACTAGGCAGCCCATGCGCCCCCCCATGTCTCGCGGGGTTCGGATCGGCTGTGCGCTATGAGAGCGCCATGCCTTTTTTTGATACATGCCAATCCATCAAGAGTCTCGCCCTGCTCTTGTCTGCTTTCGTCCTCCCGCAGCCCAATCCATTACTCCATCCGTAAATATAACCAAGAGAAATTCGTCACGTCGTTAAACCCGAAACCCCGTTGACCATGAAATAAAAATAAAAAAGACGCAACATGGTAAGGGGGAAGAGCGGGAGAAAAAGAGCGAAGTAGTAGTGTGTGTTGCAGTCATCGCTGCCCCATGACCGAGAGTCCGTGTTAGACGCCGTGATCCAGTTCCGGTCCCCGTTGATGCGCCGCCATGCATGTAAAGCAAATCCCCAATCCGGATGCAAATGTGTGTTCCAAGCACAGAGTGCCGCCGCCGTGTGTCGGCAGAGTCTTTTGTTTTGTTTTTTTGTCTTGGTTTTGTCGTTGCTGTTGTTCCTTTCTTGTCTGGTCGGTGCGAGGCGACTAGCCCATTCTCATGCTCTTCCTCTTGTTGGCGAACCCACTGAGGATCCGACTCCTCGTGTTGCCCGCAGGCGAGCTGGGTGATACTGCGCCAGGAGTGCATGGCGTTGAGGGGGGATTCTGCGCGTTCTTCTTGGCGGCGCGCATAATGTCATGGTAGCTGACCGACGGCCAGGGGCTGTTGGGGCCCTTGTCCGGCAACTCTTCCCTGACGTCCGAGTGGGCCGACTGTGGCCGTTGGTCCCGGGAAGGGTTGATGGCGGGCAGCTCTCTGAGCTGGGGACGACTGCGCTTCCGAACCATGCTCAGGGTCCTCTTGAAGAGCTGCGCGGTAGGGGTCTTGGGCCTTTCGGGCCGGTCAGCTTCCAACTGGCGCTGATCCTCCCGCTCGTCCAAGGGCTTGCTGGCGTAGGGGTCGACGCTCAGGAAGGCAGGCTTCTCCTTGGGGAACATGCTGGCGGTGATCATCATGCTGCTGGACCTGGGCGGGTGGTAGACGGGAGAGTATGAGGCGCCGGTGGCGGGGGATGTCGACATCCTTCGCAGCGTGGGTTCTGTTGATGACGGGATGGCCAGGCGGCTCAGGGAGCGGGAACCGGAACCGACAGACTCGGGAGATGGTGATCTTCTCGTCGAAGGCAGGTCGACAATGGCAGGCTTTCCGGAATAGATTACCGAGACAACGCGTGCCGTGACCTCGTGGCTCTTGCGAACTGGCGAGTCGGCCGACTCTGCGCTCTCCGACTCGTAGTCGTAGTCGGAAAACTCATCGGCGGAAGAGGAGGCCTCCTCCTCGGAAGAGAGGTAGATGTCTTGGGGGGCAGACTGTGCGGGTTGGTTGGTAATGATCTTGAGGGCCATGGTATCGAGTAGCCTCGAGGCCCTCAAGGAGCTCTTGGCGGGCAGCGCGGGTGCGCTCCGTTGTGAGGGCTTGTCTGCGTAGTAGTCGCCGTACATCTTTGCCGTGTCGTTCTCGTTGAAGGTGTCGTCGTTGTATACGGGTGGACGCGGGGCGTTGGGGAGCGAATCTCTATAAGAGGTCCTCTGGGATTGCTGGTGGGCGGTGGTGGTGGTGACAGCGTCCTGGTGCGCGGTGGAATGCTGAGGTTCCCTTGCGGGCATAGGCTGACCGGCCAGAGACATGGCGGGCAGCGACGGTATTCGCGATCTCCCTCGGGGAAATCTAAGACTGGACGGGCGGTTTCAGTCGGTCGCGTAGGGCAGCTGGTCTACAGCGAATAGTAGCAGCTGTTGGTGGGCGGTATGGTTGTATGTTGTGAGTGAGTGGGTGAGTGAGTGTCTATGTAAGTAAGTGTGAGTGTCCAGACTTGTGGTTGACTGGGACAAGACACAGAGTTATTCGGAGGGATGATGAAGAGAGGGAGCAAGAGCAAGGACACCTAGAGGTGTGCGAGGTAGGAGGGCATGCAAGATATCTTAATGGACGAGTCGGTCTGGGTCAGTCAGAAATGGGTCGGGGACAGGTTTAGGATATGTCGGTTCGGGAGGTGGTAGAACATAAAGGGACGGGGGGTACAGAATAGAATGGGGGGGGCTCCATATGTGCAAATAGGTAACCGGGGTCGTATCGTAGGGGGGTGTGGGGGGTGTAGGGGGTGGAGGTGTGAGTTTGGGAACGGGAGTGTGGGTGTGTGAGATGTGTGAGATGAGAGAGAGAGATAGGACTAGGAGTAGGAGAAGAGACAGGGCGATGTGGAGATGACACGCCAACTGCTACGGCGAAGGAGGAGAGTAGTTATCCGTAGGTCCGGAGTAGGAATAGAGAGAGAGAGAGAGAGAGAGAGAGAGAGAGAGAGAGAAAAGAGCAGATGGGCAAAGTGGATAGACAGACAAGTGAGGTAGGTAGGTACGAACACAGCACGAGCTGTTCCTGCTCCTGCTCCTGCTGCTCCTGCTCTGCTCCTGCACTATAGTGTATTGTATGTATGCACCTGGTCCATGCCACTTTCCCCTAGTCTCGATCCTGGTCAGGTCCTCATCCTGAGAGGATCCACTTGGGTACGGGGACCCAGTGTTGGTCTTTTCCAGTTGACACAGTACAAAGTACACTAGGCAGACAATGGAGGCAGGGGCTGGGGCTCAGGTCCCCGCTAGTGTGAGGTAGTGTATGTACGGATAGTGTACGGATAGTGTATGAAGTAGGTAGTGTACTAGGTATTAGTGCACGAAGTAGGTAGTTCCTTCCCTGCCTGTCGCGCCTCACCTCACCTCCTCTTGGTCGTTCGCGCAAGATGCAAGATGAGGTACCTATCTAGGTAGGTACGTACACGTCGGTCCTCCGAGTTCTTTCTCCCAGTCAGTCTTTCTCTCTGTGTCGTTCTCTCCGTCATCCCGTCTCTCTCTCTCTCTCCAGCTGACCATCAATCCACCACCAAACATCGCAAACTCTTTTGTTTGGCTTTGAGTCTGTCTGTCTGTGACTCTCCACATCCTTTCCCTCTGCCGGTCTCGCCCCCAAGACCTTACTCTATCCGTTGTTGTCGTGATTCCGAGGGGCGCGCACAACAAAAAATAGAACACCAAGATCCTTACCCAAGGCGTCTGTCTGCTACCACACGATGGAGGCCTGGATCGCGCCCAAGATAGCCAGCCAATCTTCCACTCCTGTCCTGCCCTGCCCTGTCCAGTCCGTCCCAGTACCAAAGGACACAACGGCATCTAAACTACCGACCGGCCTGAACTGCAATTGGCAGAGGTTACCTAGGTAAGGGCAATGTTAATTACCAACACACCACTACCACTACCACACTCTTCATCGCGAAAACGACCTCTCGTCTAGGTAGGTAGTTTAGGTACGAACACCTTGCGAAGAAGTAGTAGTAATAGTTGTAGCTATCTTGGGCGCACTACGGATACACTACACTACCCACACAAACCACGGCCCCACACTCGAATCCGGCGTCTACTATATGCAAACTCACCTACTGCCAAGCACCCTATAGTAAGTAGTACGTACCTACCTTAGGTAAGTACTATGCTATGGTATGGTACTTGCCTAGCATAGTAGGCCAGAGCGGCACTTTCCAAAACCTCGACCCTGCCATCTTATCCTATCAGTCTGCGTTCCTCCCACCATCACCACCACCACCACCACCACCACCGCCGCCGCCTCTCATATCTGCTGTTTCATCTAAAAGATACCGATTGACGACGCCCGTCTACCTACCTCGAATCAATGTCTCTCTACCCTACCTACCTAACCCATCACCTCCATGGATGATTGATGTATGGCCTTTTTACCACCCTCTCTCTGCATGCTTGCTTGCCAACGGGCGCCAACCTTCCCCAGACTGCCACGAGAGGAGAGACGAAAGCGAACAGATCAATAATTAACCCATGGCTCGCACCGTTGTCGTTTGTCGGCAATTCATTCACTTCAATCCGTGAGCCTCGTTCGCTTGCTTGCTTGCTTGTTTGCTTGTCGACGTTTCCCGCCAGCAGAAAGACCCCACACACGTTGTCGCTCACAGGCGACGACCGGGGGGGTGGTTGGTCACTCCCACGGCCTCACCACCAGCAAACTCCACGCCACCAGACGAGACGAGGCGAGGCGGTGGCAGGGGTTGGCTTTTTTACTGTCAAAAAGGACGACATCCTGTCGTGATTCGATGACCGAGGAAAAGCGCTGACCAAGCCCGCCGTCGTCAACGAGAACCCAAAGTGTACTACTATACGTCTCCGTCCATCACCACCACCACCATCACCTCCTCCCTGCGTGACTGGCAGGTGCTTCTCGTCCTGGGTATGGATGGCATGGCCTCAAGATGGATGGCTGACCGGTTGGGCTCGCCGCTCATTTGCCGCCATGGTGCTGCTGCCGCCGCCTCCGCCGCCATCGCCAGCCGCCCTGTATCGGACCGCCAGAAACGGCCGTCGGAGCCTAATGCTGCTTCATCCTGTCTGATTTAGGGCGGGCGGCCTTTCGTCCCACCCGCATGAAAACTTGCATCGTGACTCTGATGCGACCCGTCGGGTGCTCCTCCTCCTCCTCCTCCTCCCACTGGAACCCAAAGGGGGGAAGAGAGTAAACGCAGTCCCAGCCTCGAGCAGTGGCGTTCGAGGGAGAGAAACGAAATCCATTGTTTTGGGCTCATGGCGGAACATGGCTTGGCCCCAGGCTCTCTTTTACCGAGCCACCCAGGAGAAGGCTGGAAAAAGGTAGCCCCTCCTGCCCTGGGCAGTCCGCAGTCCGCAGTCCTCAATGCGTCCGTCTTGTGTGTGTGTATGTATGCATGTATGCATGTATGATGTATGCATGCACATCATCTGTGCCAGTGTGCCAGAAAAGAAAATAAAGAGAGAGAGGAACAAGCACTGCGAACTCGTGGTCCGAACAGACAGACGAGCGTGCCTGGTCTGACCGCCCACCCGGGGCCATGGTGGCCGGGCGGGCACACTGAGCGTCCTGGGGATAAATTACTATGGTAGGTAGGTAGGTAATCATGTACTCCGTACCTACTATCCGTATGTATGCAAGCAACTTCACCTGAAATGAAGGGGGTGAGAGAGAGACGACATCGGCTGCACGACCCTATGGGAGGCAATCAAGATGAATCTGTTGGCTAACATGAAGGGGGCCGCCAGTCGTCCCTCACGTGGCCCCTCGAACCGGCATGAAGCTGGGGGGGGAGTGTTCATCGCGCGCCTTCAAGGCCGCCGCCGCCGCCGTGGCATGCTCAACCGAACGAATCTCCTGGCCGCAGACCTGGGTCCGCTCCCCCCCCGGTACAGTACCGTACCTGCTGTGCCGTGCAGCGACGGCGATATGCAAGTGCGAGAGAAAAGAGACACAGCCCATGTCCCCGTGTCTCAAAGGAGGACGACGACGAGCATGTCGACATGTCTGTCAGTGGACAGGTGCGAGAGGGCACGGAGCGAGCGTTGCATCGCCAAAGTGACACGACGTCGGCTCGGCAGAGGCCCTGCGAAGACGCACGAATCACGTCGCCTAGACGAGGTGCTCTGCAGGCCAGATTCCATCTTGTTTGCTCCGCCATATCTGCCAGATTGCAGATTTTTCTTTTCTTTTTCTTCATCACCCCTTGAACGAGTGAGTCCCAGACCGACATTTGAACCGTGTCTCCCTCCATCCATCCGGACGTACATGGCAATATCCACTCTCACTGCCCGTTCATTCAACCTCAGTTCGGTTGCATCCGTCGTCGGAGTTATTTCCAACCTGACTATAAGAGATGTGTCCGCGGCCGCAGCAGCAGCAGCAGCAGCAGGTCAGTGGGCATGCAACGTCCGCCTGGGAAAAAAAATGGTTCCTCGTAGGCTGCAGGTCTCGCCCTTGCAGCGAACGGCACGCGATAGAAGGGATGTTTCTTGCTTGGCTCCCTGCAGCCGCCGTGTCCGTCCGAGAAACATCCTCAGACAGACTCGAGGCACGTCAGCGAGTCCAAGGGTCAGGACAGGACGACACCGCCGACGTGTTTCCTCGCTTTCTATCGCAAGCTTACCAGTCACAGCCGCGAGAATGGGTGGGCACCCCTTCCCTGCTGTTCGTTCGTCCGATGTGCTGCGACAACCAACGTCGAGACCGGGGGCCATTCGCTGAGCGGTTTCCAAGAGTCTGTGAGCCATAAACTTGCACGGCTTTGCTTGTTTGGTCCCGTCACTGGACGGGAGCAGTCGGTTTAAAGCTGAGGACTGCGGAATCCGAAGCACACACACACACACACACACACACACACACACACAACTCCAAAGCCAGTAGTACTCGACTACTTGATACGTATGGTACGTATGCAGGTAGGGACGAGACCACCTCATCAGCGTTTTTGCAGGGCCCTGGCCCAGACACTCCTGACGGGCTTGCGTGCTTAATTTCGCCATAGCAGAGCCCTGCCACCGCATGGCGATTCGTTTGGGAGGGGGGACGGCTGGGGGCACAGAGCATCCGTCGCTGGTGAGGTGACGGTTCCCGGACGACGATCGGAGAGCCAGGTGGCCCACGTCCGTACGGCACTCCGTTCTCTGTCCGGAGAAGCGTTGCACAGTCAGTGTAAGGGGATGGGAAGAGGGGCTGAGTCAACAAGATGGACGGCGACGCTCATGTGTGTTTGCGGCAGCATTGAAGAAAAACTATATAGAACTCCTTGCTACCTGTGTGGTGATACGAAATGCAAGGCCCGTCGCTGGTGCTTGGCGGCGGCAACGGGGCCAGACATGCATTCATTCATCCATCCATCCATTACGGAGTGAGTGATGCGCAGTACATACAAAAAGAGGGTCAATCAGCCCATGTGCTGTCGGCCTCCTGTCCTAGTTCAGACCAGCCTGATACCGGCAGACGGCAAATTTGACATGGGAATGAATCCCCAGCGGGAGGGGAGGGGAGGGGGGGTGCCTCGAAAGATGCGATGAAATCCAGCACCACGTATCCGTATGTATGTATGGATGGATGGATGGATAGATGTTTCTCGTTTCTCCCTCCCTTTCCTTCGCCCGGGGGGGGGCTTCCAGCATTTCATCGGTCCCGACGGAGTTTCTTCTGTCGGTCTCTTCTCTTCTGAACGAACAATCACCAACGGGCCATTCCCGAGCTTCAGTTCAGTCCCCAGCGCAGCGGACTCGCGGAAGGGTAGGGTTTGTCCCTTGCTTCCGAGCCACGGTTTTGTTTCCCTTCCGTTCCTCTCAACGCCCCCCCAACGGTCGTCTCTCAGCCCAAAATGCTTGGTCTCCCATCACGATGACACATACCCGTTAGAGGCTCGCCAGGTTGCACTCTCACTTCTCTCCGCATTCCCCGTCTCCCTTACAGTAGGTAAGAATAGCTCACCTCACCTTTCCCTCTTCTAGCGCGACCACTAGAATTGGCTCCTCGAGTGGTCATGTCGCAGCCAAGATAAGCTACGCTCGGTAGCCCATCACACCCATCCTGATCTGCCATCCATCTCCACAGTCGCGCGGTTTTTTTTGGGGGGGGGGGGGGGGGGGGGGGTTTTTGCTCAAGGGTCACGGAGCCCCTTCTGCCGCCTGATGCGATTCAACGTTTGTCGACGGGCCACTCAGCGGTCTCGGTCTCCATCAATGCCGGCAGCGCGGCGTCGGAAAAGAATAATAATTCCAGCCACAGAAGAGAGGTGCCACCACGCCAAACGGCTATGCGAGATAATGCTACATAGTAGCTAACCCACATGGAGCATAGAGCATGGTGCTGGTGCTGGTCCGAGAACGCAATGCGGCCCTGTTTTCTGCCCTTTTTTTTTTCCCCTCTCGCTTTTTTTTTAATCCAAAAAATAAAAAAATCCTCCCCCTACCTACCCTTCCCTGGCCTCGCGATGGAATGGTGAGAGAAGGACGGAGAAGATGGTCCGCCCTCAGTCTCCGAGTCCCCTAATGATGCCTTTTTCCCCCCCAAGGGAAACAGAAGAATGGCCCTCTGTGGATTGTCTTACGTAGGGTAGACATGCAATCATGGCGGCCCGAGTACCAAATATTTTCTTCTCCAATCAGTGCCGAACCGGGGCAGCGCTGTGCGGCGGAGGGAGAGACGATAATTGCGAGGTGGTGGTGGTCATGGACGTACGTGTGTGGGCCGGGCTTACATGGTGCCACCGTTCACAACCCGATGATGGGCGCGGCCGCGTCTTGGCCCCATGGTGCGCGTCCGACGACTCTCACGGTATTGTTGGGGAAAAGGAGGGGGGGGGGGGGTGCCATGATCGGACACGTGCGGCCGTCGATGAAGCTGTCAATCATCCGGCAGCCCGGCAGTGTCTGTCTGTCAACTCTTTCGAAACTCGGACCGCCGTGCTGGGCTTTGTGTGATCACCGCGGGATTCGAACAAATGACACACGTCCCGCAACGCTTACCCCTGAGGCCGGGGGGGAGGGGGGGAGGATCGTAAACAGCTTGTCGGGACGCGGCGCAACCCCAATCATGACTTGGGTCTTCCCCCAGCGGTAACGGATGCCGCTTCTTCCAGGCCAGCCTTACGTCGCTGGCTTGTCTCATCTGTCTTGCCGCCGGCCGAACCGTCCTGGTCATTGGACGGGGGAACAATGCAAGCAAGCGCCTGCGGGATATAGAATCACAACTTGCGCGTCTGCTGCGTGATGTGCTGTTTCAAGGTGCGTCCGGGCTTGCCAGAGGCTGTCGCTGATGGCAGCTGACAGGTCGCGGCTTGACGTTGATCCGCGCAACGCCATTCCTACCGATTGCTTGGGGGGAGGGGGAGGGTGGCATGCGTGATCGCCAGAGTACTTTCACGGCAGGTCACCGGGCAATTGTAGGTTCAACGCCGACTCTGCTTCGGTGCCGGGGCGGGTGCGGGGCCGTACTACTCCGCGGGACTCGACTCCCCCCCCCCCACCGACTTGAGATGACGCCAGTCCGATGTTCTGCGGCTGGAGAGTGGCGCTGCATCTGACGCGCAGAGAAAACGAAACCAGAAGGCTACTCGAAACCCTGACGGATCGGTCCCCGCCAACGCCGTCTTCCCTTTTGCATGCTGACATTAGACGAGCCATGTGCTTGCTGGGGCTGAGGAGTGCCACAATCGGGGACTTTCATTCGGTAGATCCGATGTTGGGGCTGCGCAGGAGAGCGCACCCAGTAAGGCTATATCCGCTTAGGAATATTGGATGACGAGAGCAGGACATGGCGAGAGTCTCGCTCAACCCCCCCCCCCCCCCCTACAATAGCTGTAGACAAATTGACGAGCGACCAAGTCAGCCGACAATGGGGATGAGATGATGTTACCGAAAAGCCGTGTGTGGGAGGCGATGTCACTCTTCGAGGCTGCCTCCCGGACAGTCCGTTTTCCAATATCCTCAGCTGGTTGCGGCTCATAGCTTATGTCCCTGTGTTCGGATGGCTGACCCCAACAAGGTTTATGATGCTGCTGACGAGCATGGCATGCGGTGCGCGTGCTGACAGGCAGACTGCGCCAACGCCAGCTCCTCGGGATGGATCCTGTGTGTGTACAGAGAGGAAAGAAGCTCAGCGTTTTCCTGCACTGTCTGGACATGTACCCCTCGTCGTCAGCAAAGCTCCCGGGGACATACATGGCCGATACGCGAGGGCTATACCACGTCGCGTTCCTGGCGTGGTTCGAAACGTGCCGCATCGGCGCCGCCGTCTGTGCTTTCCATGCCCACGTAGCAGCGGCAGGCCGAAAGACCGGTGCTGGTATAGCATAGATGGCCGACGGTTCGACCTATCCGCGTCCGTTGCGACGGGGAGGGCCATCTCGTAGCATTAAGAGAGAGAGGGAGAGAGAGAGAGAGGCGCTCTGCCCGTCATCTGAAACGGAGCGAAACAGGCTGAACCGTATAGAATCCCACGTCGCGGGGGCGGGGGGGTTGCACTCGTCTCGTTTGGTCCCGCACCACGCCGCCGCTGCGAACGAATCCCGCGCGCATTCCATGTTGCGCAATGGCATGATGGGAGGCCCGAAACAATATCGACTCCGTTTCTCTAGGTATGAAACGGCGACCTCTTTCGAGCCCAGTCTCTCCCTCCATCCCACCCATTACCGTGCGTGCGTAGGTACAGGTATGTTAGTACATACATGGTATGTAGGTACAGCAGGTAGGTATCCATCCCTAGGGGATGCGGCAACGTTCAGGCCGAAGTGGCTCCGGTGGCCCGTCTCCGCCTCCGCCTCCGCCTCCGCATCGACCCGCGCGCCCCCTTCCCCGCGTCCGTCTCGTCTCGTCTAGTCTAGTCTAGTCTAGTCTAGTGGTGCCGGCAGTTCACGGCGTCCGGCTCGCCGTGTTGCAGCAGTCCCCACATAACAGGCATCTAAGATTACCTTTCTGTGCCCAAGGTACTGACTCTGTAGGTATGCATGTGTGTGTGTACATACTGTCTGTACCTGTGTACGTAAGCACATGTACCGGTTTTGCGTACCTACATACCTATAGTGGTGGCGCATAGTACCTACATCACAGAAGGTACCGCCGGCACTCACTGCTGATGGGAAACTCCATCTCACGACGACGCACTGAGGGAAACTGCGAAATGACATCACTCACCCCTGCAACTACAGGTAAAACTGACTACTTGTACGATGTGCGTACAACACCCCCTCACACACTCTGCATCCAGCCCAACCGCCAACTACCAACTAAATACCAACCACCAAACCCAAACCCAAACCCAAACCCAAACCATGGCCCGACGTCACCTCAACGCCCAAGTTGCTGGACATCAGGCTTCATCGAGGTTGCCTTTCTGACTCCAAAGGCCCTCCCTGCCCCGTCGCCAGTTCCTTCCTGCTGCACTCGGGGACATTCATGGCGAGAGAGAGAGAAAGAGATACAAGACGATAGACTTGACGTCTCGCCATGCTTTTAGCACGCGCCCAGAGACTCCACCGACAGAGGAACCAACCTCGCGACAGACAAAAAACAGGGTGTGCCTGCTTACCAAGTAGTACCAATGTACAGTTTGCAAGGCGGTTGGTTCCTCGCGAGGTCGCTACCAAGTAGTACGAAACATACGCCTTGTGTACGTAGGCGCGAACTGCATCGTGACGTCGCTTATCTCGGCACTACCCCCCCCCCCTCCATCACATCCCACCCTCACTCGCATCGCCGCAACCGACGTCTGCCGTCGTGGGCTTTTCTGCCGGAACCAAGTTCTGGAAAGTTCGTGCACTGCCTCCGAGAATCCTGGGGAGGCGGGGGTTTTTTTTTTCTTTCGGGGGGTTTTTTCCCCCCCCCAAAGGATAACATCATCGTCTGCCAACTTCTCCTCTCGGCGGCCCAAAAGCTTACGAACTGCAGGGTCCGGCAGGGTTCGACAGGGTCCGACAGGGGGGGGGGGGGGGGGGGTTCAACGACCTGACGACATAGACTCTTTGTCCTGCCTTTTTTTTTCCATCCTCGAGGCCGACTCAGTTGCGATTCGACGCAACTCTAATGCTGAAAAGGTTGGACAAATTTGCGACGCGAGACAACGTGTCTCTGGTGCCAGAGCGAATCCCCCTCCCTCCCTCCTTGTTCCCCGCAGGAGCGGGGGAACGCATGCGGAAATGCTAAGATTTGATGTAAGCAGTCAGCCCGCAGAAAGGGCGGGCAGGCGGGCGGGCGAAAGAGTCGTTGTCTGCAGGGCGTTATCGCGAGCAAAGCAACATGTCAGTTGGAGGGGGCTGGATGGTTTCGTTGCACAGGATGAGGTCACACAGTACACCATACATTGTGGTCATGTACCCTCTTTTCTTGGACACAACCCGCATCCAGAGGGATCCGAGATGGGGCATCGCCGTTCGCTTATCGGAAGGCATATGGTACTGACGCAATGTCGGGATCGCGAAGCGCTTGTCCCTGCCTGGTTCACAGGTATGGGATGCCGAGCGTCCGCCGTGGCTTCTCGGTAGATACCGTCGCCGGCGGGAAGGTAGGGGCGGGGGCGGGGGGGGGGGACGGGGGGGTCCATCTTCCCTTGGTGCGTCCGAAAGGTGCAACACATCTAACTGGGCCGTCAGAATCGGATGCACGCCGTGTACCAGCGCTCTCGGGTGCGAAACGCCATGTCGCGGCCGGTTTCACGGCGGTGTCTCGTCGCAACGGATAATATTGGTCATGTCAAAACATATAGTGGGAAGCAGCGGGGAAAAAGAAACATATCTTGGGCCAACCATATTGTTGTTGTTTTTTTTCTTTCCCGTGGATGTGACGTTTTCTGGAACCTCGCCTGTGAGATGTCTCACCGTCTAACTCGAGGTCTCGGTCTCGCCCACACAAGAGACTAGGGGCGGAACTGGCGTGTCGTCCCCGAGGCTTGAGACAGCCCTGACACGGCGAGGAAGACCCTGTCTGTTCGTCGATTGACCCCGACAGCATTGTTCGTTGTTGCTGTTGTTGTTTTCGCTTCATCCGAGACATACGCTCCGTGGTTCTTCCCTTTGATTCCGTGGAGCCTTGCAATCGCGGGTAGCGTCTCTGCCTGGTTAGTGTCCGTATATCATCCGTGCTGCTGGGGAGGGGGGCAGAGGAGGCAATATTATCCGTGTTTGTTGGCATCCGGAGAGTTCTCAGTGACTACCATAGAGATGCAGATATCGGGCGAGTCCATAGGTCAAATGCAAGGTGTATGTCTGCAAGTGTCTGCTTGAGCTCAGCTCTCAGTTAGCTGGCTCAGCCTCTCGTTCCAACTGGAAGTACACACTTTGCCCCGGACCACTTTTGGACTCAACCCGAAGCGGTAGTTCCAGAGGAATCATGTCAAGTTCCCGTCTTTGAAGCAGCTAAATCGAACCTTGTTGTGGGGGTTCTTACCAAACAGGAATCCAAGTTGTAAATTTACCTATTAACCGCAGGGTTGGTTAGTAGTATAAGCGCATCCTTATGTTTGGTCTTGATTGAATTATATAATACCGGTACTAAATCATATAGAAGTCTACAAGTAGAAGTGTCGGGCCCAGAGCACTCGAGTGAAGTTGAAAGAACCTCTCTAGACACGTGTGCGCGCGGCGATGCGAGACCGCTCGCCGGGTTGCCGCGACTTTTGGCATTGCAGATCACGTCGTCTACGGCAAAATGAAACTAACGAGTAACGGGGCACCCTGCCTTTCGGTTGGCCTCTGTGACCGAGACTCGAGCGGGCAGACAGAGGCCGGGCTGCACCCCTGACGGGTCACTACAGCACCTCGCATCTCCGTTGCCAACCCACGTTCTCCGAGCCAAAATCTACTGCGCCTTCGCCTCGTAAAAAGGGTGTCGGCGCCGGTGGCGTCTTTCACAGCACACAAGTCGCGGACAGTTGCAGTTGTCCATAACTACCCGGTTCCTCGTTTCTCCCGCCGAAGGACTACGGCACCCATCATAGCGGGCCGTTTTGATCCCTTTTGCTCCAACTTCGCCATGCCCGAGGTTCGGAGCTTTGGTGGCCCTCCAACGAGCCTGAAGCAGATCCACCTTGTTTTCCTTGTCTTCGGAAGGGCACGAGCTGGATGAGTGTGCTCCATTCATCGCAAGTCGTCTCCTCAGCAAGGGAGAGGACGATGGTAGCCAGTCTTGTGCTACCTAGTTTTCCATTCATGTCATCTTCCAGGATGCTGGTCGTACCTCCACAAGGTGTGTCGGTGTTGCCTTGCTGGTCTCTTCACGGGAAACATGGTCTTGCTTCTTGCTTTGGACATGCGCTTCTCGTACTCCCTGACCGGTGCTCCCCTCGGAAAGGTATAAATGCCTGCCCATCCTCCAAACGTCGTGGGGCTTCTTCTTCTCTTCTTCTTCCGTCTTCTTCACCTATTCACACAGTCAGCCAGCCGTGTGCCGTACGCTGACGAAAAGAGGGCGGGCATTATAGGTCCAACGGTCCCCTGTTGGCATGGAAGGGCTTGGAGGGTTGAGCGGTGTGGTAAAGTGAAGAAGCAGTGTCATGTAGCACTGGCGTCTGGGAGGCGGGCTACGGTCATGATGGGTTTTATGTTGCTGGAATCGGGCACGCTGCAAAGGGGAATGTTGAGAAGAGGGATGAGGGCGGTGGGGGAGTCTTGCCAGGACGTCCCAGCCTTTTGGACGAATACCGTCAAGGTCTTGCTCAGATTATCTGTCATTGCTTCGACTCTGCACAGTGACTCACGGTTCACGTCCATGAGTACTGGCAAGCTTGTGTGCTCCCCAGGCTTATGTGCGGCCAGGCGCAAAACGAGACATGACTACAAACCATCCGTAGAGAAGAAACGCATGGGAACGATAGCCAGGGTGAAATATGCTTGGATTGGATGGCATGAGATCATTTGCCCTTAGATGGCAGAATCATGAGCCACAGAAACCCAAATGGTCCCTGGAAGCAAGAGAGGCGGGCACTATGCATACATGGTACAACCCGTAATCCCAAAAGACGGCATGAACTGTTGTAAGTAACTCGTCTTCAAGCCAGACCGAGGATCGTAAGCTGTGCGAGTAGCATTTCCCATGTGGGGGGTCCACCGGTTCAACAATCCAAATAAACAGGGAACAATTTCCAAATGCGGCGATGGCTGCCTAACGACTTTCCACCCACGAATCTTGAAAAGTAACGGCAACTGTGTCATTTACAGAGTGCAGATACCTATGGAGGCGTCTGTCTCTTTAAAAAAGATGGAGACATCGGCGTCGTTGGGCGAACCGGACATGGTTGAGAAGAAGACATTCTCTACGGAATCCAGGATGAGCGACAAAGAAGATCATGGCCAAATTCAAAATGTTACCTCCGGCGTAAGTACAAAACGGAACCCAAACCTCTGCAGACTCGGCCTCTTGTTATTACTCGCCGCCTTCGTCGGGGTCGCCTTTTCCATCGTCCAAACTCCAACCACGACTGGTTCCCTATCCGCGCCACAGCGGTCCTCTTTCCAATGCCCAACATACATCGACGCCGCTTTCCCGTACGACTGGAGGAGCAACGGCGAAGCAGAGGCCGTCGTTGACAGCGTGCAGCGAGCGCACGAGATCCTCGCCGGCTGCGACACCATCACGAGCCTCAAACTCCGCTTTGACGACACGGGATGCGAGGGGCCCGGCGAACACAGCTTGCCCCTTGACTCGCACCCACGCATGCGCTATCCCTCCCAAATCAAGCAGCTTCAACTGGTGGGATATGATTTCAACGATACGAAGAGACCGTGGAGAGGCCCGCATCGTCCTTGGCTCCCTCACAAGTACCCGGTCGGTTTTCTTCGTGGTATCCGTGACTGGGCTCGGAAAGGGGATGCCGTCATGCGGTTGAAGGAGGAGGTGCTGCTACGGAAGACGCACCCGACGAACTTGGACCTGTGGCTCAAGTCGATGGACTTCTCGCACATCGAGACGTTTCTGTGTAAGCCCGGCCCCGGTTCCCGCGCACCAAACGGAACGGTTCTCGCCCCGCACATGTCGTCGCTCAGATCCCTGACGGCGTACGGGGCCTGGGCAAGGGAATTCATCCTCGCGCTGCCCGAGAACTCCCTCGGGCGTCTGGCGTGGCTCCACAGCGACCAGACCGGCGCCGAGGCGCTCCCCGTCCTGCGGCGCCACGCAGAGTCGCTCACGAGCCTGGACTTCCACGAGCCCGAGACCGTCTACCGCGAGAGGGGGGTCATGACGGCGGATCAGATCGCGGCCCTGGGTCTCGTGGCGCCCAACCTGCGCTCCGTCACGCTCGACATCAGGCAGAACGGCACCTGGGCGTGGGACCACCTCGAGGCGTTGGCCGCCAACTACCCCAACGTGGAAAACGCAACCATATTCTACGAGATGGCCAGCGATTGCCGCAGGCAGCTCACGCCGTCGTGGGAGGTCGCTTTCAAGACACAAGACGGCAGGAAGATGGCGGCTGAACTGGATTGCGAGGGAGCGAACGCGATGGCGCAGCCGATGCTGAGCATCTCCGGTGCGTCTGACATGTTTGAATTTCTCGTCGAGAAAAACGCCAGAGGCAGCTTGAGAAACGTGTTGTTTTACTCGGGAGGATGGGAAGCGAGCGAAGGCGGTATGTTTTGGTTCGATTGGGTGGCGGACCGTAGGTCTTTCGCTGCTTGTCGGGTCATCGACGACCGGGGCGACGTCCCGGACACCGTCCGGACCCGGGCGCGGTTCGATCAAGGAGACTGGGTGATGCATTGCCATGACCATCGGGGGAGGAGGTACAAGACGGTTTCCGACGTTGAGAGCCGGCGAAACGGGTGGAGGTACAGTCCGCTTGCGCAGCCAAACGACGCATTGTCGGATCACTGGTGCAAGCTCAACGCCTTTTACTGCCAAGATCTAGACGAATGAAAGAATCGACCAAGAGACGTCCCATTCGCCCCAATTCCGCTTCCCGGTTTCTCAATTTCACAGGATCCCACTTGCGATGGCTAGCGATGCAAACATGAAGCTCCACCTCGGGCCGTCCCAGAAGCAGATGCAGTTCTGCGTCAACGAGATAATCAGCGGGCCGTGAACACCAGCGCCGACTTGGAAACGCAGGACAAGAAGCACTCTATCAAATCACCATGTTTTTCGTGCTCATACCTAAGGTGCCGTGACTTGGCCACAAAACCTCCGTACGTCGTCAGTCTGTATAAGGAATACCAACTTACCTAATCAAAACGGGAGAGAAAAAAAAAGCCAAAACAAAGGATAAACATACAACACCAGGTATTCGCTGGTCGTCACCGACCCAACTACTAATCCGGCCCTCATTGGCTTATCTATGGGAGAGCGGACGGGATCCCGAGTTTTCCAATGGGTATGGTCGTATGTGGTGACCTAGGGAAGTCGTGGAGCTTATATCATGAGAGCACGGGTTGCTTCGCCGGACCAACCGATCTCCGTTAGCACTGCCCCATCTACAATGGTACCATTTACGCGCCGAGGACGCCCAGGGTCCAACTTGCAGCCAGGCGTGTACTGAAGAGGTATTTGTTACAGTTGGATATCCTTTAGCGGTGTTGCCCCCTAAGAGATGTTGAGGCTATAACTAATATAGAGAGATCTAGTGAGCTAGCTGATTAACCCTCTTGGATAAAGACGTGGGGCACGCCATGAACGACAACATGTCCATGTGTCGACACTCTCAAGTCCTGGAACTTGTCTTTGGTGCGAAATGCCTTGCGGTGATGTTTTATGCTAGATCTTTAACAATCCAATACGAATATGCCAGTAGAACGTAAGGAGGATTGGCAAGCCTGGCAGTAACAGCCCTAAGTCGGCGCCTGAAATACTGTTAGCGTTGCCAAAGGTCCCTACAAGGGGTGTCAGAATTTGCATCATCTAATAGATCTTTTTTTTGGCATGGTGGAAGCGTCAGCTGCGCCCAGTCTTGCGCATTTCAACCCATTTAAACCCCCGCTTTCCCTCCCTGCTTCTTCGTCGTCATCTTCAGACCCATTGAGAAGATCCTCGACTTTGACATCTCACTTGACTATCATTTACCTACCTAGGCTAGGAAGCCTGAAGGTCATTATGCAGAATGTCTGACCACTCAAAATACACGATTGGATGGATTTGCGCCATTACCATCGAATACAACGCGGCCCAAGTCATCCTCGACGAGACCCACGACCCTCCCGAACGGACCGCCGAAAACGATAATAATACCTATACCCTTGGTCGAATTGGCAAACATAATGTGGTTATCACTATACTCCCACATGGTCAATATGGTCTCTCGTCAGCAGCAGCCGCAGCGAGAGACTTGGTCCGCTCGTTCCCGAACGTAAGGATCGGCCTTATGGTTGGTGTCGGAGGAGGAGCGCCTAGTTCCGAAGCCGATATTCGTCTGGGAGATGTTGTTGTTAGCTCTCCTCGTGATGAACGTGGAGGTGTATACCAGTACGACTTCGGCAAGTCATTACAAGACAGGGCGTTTCGAACAACAGGGTTCCTGAACCAACCGCCTGCAGCCCTTTTGGCGGCTGTAAACAGCTTCAAAGCAGAGATTCAGCGAAAAGGCCCACGACTTGATGAAGCAATCAACCGTGCACTTGTAGACGAACCAAGGCTACGAAGGCTATGCGCACGGCCTCCCGCTGAGACAGACCGGCTATTTCGCAGTGACGTCGTTTTCGATTCGAGCAGATCTGATGCAGATATACGGCCAGAAATGTTGGTACAACGACCAGACCGCCATGAACATGACGACAATCCTGCAGTGCATTATGGGCTTATTGCGTCCGCGAACCAACTAATGAAGGATGCTGTCATTCGGGACAATTTGCTGTAGAAGAAGGGGTTTTATGCTTTGAGATGGAAGCCGCCGACTTGATGAATCACTTTCCATGTCTTGTCATCAGAGGAATTTGTGATTATTCCGACTCTCACAAGAACAAAAGCTGGCAGGGATATGCGGCGATGACGGCGGCGGCTTATGCTAAAGAGTTGGTATGCCGAGTGCAGCAAAGTAGACTCGAAAGTGAGCAGAAGCTTTCACTTCTACTGCCGGGATGTAAGTCCAGCTCTATATTTGTGACCCAATTACATAGTTGCAGAAGGCAGCTTCTAACAAATGTAGTGCGGAATGTGGAATTACAAATCGCGACGCTTGAGGAACGCACCAACGTTACAAAGTTCGACAAGCTGTTAGTGGTTGAAGCCGCAATGTACGACACACACCATAATCAACATGAGCCAACATGTCATCCTGGCACAAGACTTGGAGTCATGGATGGAATCCGGGATTGGGCTGAAGATCCGAACGATCAAGACGTGTACTGGCTTAGCGGACTAGCCGGCACCGGCAAATCCACTATTGCACGGACTCTCGCCCAGGAATTCGACAAAAATCATACACTTGCTGGTACCTTTTTCTTCAAAAGAGGCAACACCGGTCGGAATAAAGCATCACTTCTTTTCAGTACAATCGCTCGGCAATTGGTTGAGCATCGACCTGATATATCACGATTTTTGGAAGCTGAGATTCGGGACAGCAGCAACATATCCTCAAAGAACATCCGAGAACAGTTCAGAAGACTCCTACATCAGCCACACCAAAAGTATTATGAGGATAATTTCAAAAAAGCTTATTTTGCAGCGTGTGGGCTGGTGTATGATGAGAAAGCAGCGTCTGGGCTGGTGTATGACGAGAAAGATTCAACTGATCAACCCGACAAATGGACCCCAAAGCATACCACAGCATTGGATGCTTGCAACAAGGCGATCCCCGAGGCTCTAGTAATTTCACATGGAAGGTCAAAAAGTTTTTCATCTCCATCAACAAGCCCTGTCTCAGCGGTACACAGACTTGAAGGGGTCGACATGGAAAACCCGGCATATGTAGAGGTACACGAAGCGATCCATTTTCAAGCAGCTAAGACTGCTCGGCTAGAAGCAGAAAACACCAAATCGTTGATCCTAATCATCGATGCAATAGACGAATGTGCGATGGGAAAGGACGTTGAAATAGTCATTCCCTTACTATCAGAAATCGCCAAATCCAAAGTCTACAACCTCAAAGTATTTGCCACCAGCAGGCCAGAGCTTCCAATACGCTACGCATTTGGTACCATTGAAGGGAAATACCAAGAGGTTCGCCTCCACGAGATATCAGGAAACAGTGTGGCCTGTGACATCGAGAAATTCCTCGAACACGAACTGGAGCAAATTAGACGCAAATGGAACTGGAAGAATCGCAGCCAAATATCTCGACAGCTCAACCAGGACTGGCCAGGATATGATAGGGTCAAAACTCTGGTAAAAATCGCGAGTTGCCTGTTCATTTTTGCATCAACTGCCTGCAGGTTTATTGGTGACTCTTTCAGCAGTCCGGAAAAACAGATCTCTGTGATCATCGACGGATTCCTCGCATCAGCCCAAAGTCCAGTCCGTGATAGACTAGCACCAACATACCTTCCTGTCTTGTGGCAATTCAAGGACGACAGAAATGGATCAGAACAGGCTGACTTGCTACGCAAGTTTCAAGACATAGTCGGCACGTTGGTCCTGCTTGAAGAAGCGCTCTCCGTCAATGCAATCGCATCTTTGCTCGACATAGAAGCAATCGAAGTTGATCAAATTATAGATCCTCTTAGCTCAGCCATGGACATACCTGAGGATTCGGACGCCCCAGTCAAACTATTCCACCTATCTTTTCGCGACTTTCTGCTTGGACCGTCAGCTGGAGAATTTTCGATCCCTTTCCTGAAAACTCACCAGAAGATTGCTTTCAGCTGTCTAGATCTGCTCAGCAGGAGATGGCCGTTATGTTTCAACACATTTAGGCAAGATCCCAGGGGCAGCTTCTCGGTCAAAGAAACAGTCAGTGAACAGTTTCCTCCATATGTGGCTTACGCTTGTTTGCATTGGATATATCATGTGGAAAAGGCGGAACTCTGTCTCAAAGATGGCGATGAAGTCCATCAATTTCTTCAAACCCATCTTTTACATTGGTTGGAGGCTCTCATGTATTTGAAAGCCTCTTGCAATGTGTCAACCAAAATAAGCCTTAACGGATTGATTGAAAGAGTCAATGTGAGTTTCGGACTACGACAATGTCTGCTCAATGAATGCTAAACGATAATTAGAGCTCGCACACTAGCCAACTCCTCGAACTGCTTCAAGGAGCTAATTGGCTTGTTTATCAATTAGTTAGAAGGCCTTCTGTAGCGCCTCTTGAAGTTTACTGGTTCACACTAGCTTTTGCGCCAATGAAGAGTATTTTCAGGCGCACATTTCTGGAAGGTATCCCAGATTTTGTCTCGTTTCATACACCCAAGATCTCTTTCTCCAGCCCCTCATATTCCGAAGAAGCCTTAATACTAGATAAGCCCAATCTCGAAAGAAGCGCTTATGATGGGGAATCGTCTGGGTGTGAAAGGACTACTGCCTGCTTTTCTCATACCTCGATGGGAGAGACTTACATTGTTTCAATCCATGCGACTGATATTTTAAGAATATGGTCATCTGAAACAGGCAAACTAGTTCGTACGGTCGACGGTATTGGTGAGGGTTGCTTGCCAAGCAGCGTGGTACTATCGCCGGATATGCAGTACATATCTGTAACCACCGTTGAAGGCGATCACCGTATCTTGCATATTGCCGAACCTGGGAGAACCATCAACATCCCGCAGCCTGTTTTGCCGGAAGAGTACAACTTAAAGTCTGGACATGGACCATGGTCTTCAGCCTTTTCACCAGACTCAACATGCGTTGCAGTGTGTTCTCGACAAGAATTCAGCATTTGGACCGTTCAGGGACAAAAGCTGTATCAGAGCTATCCGTTCGCTGGGTTTCCCATGGCTTTCTCAAAGGATTGGAAGACATCAGCTTTTGTTGTGAGAAGCCCACGACCAGGAACATCCGAGATATTGAACAGAATCAGGGTTTTGCCCCTATGCACAAGGCAGTTTACAGACTTTGGCGAGACATCAGAGCCGATCATTGCCCTTGCTGTCTCTCCGAACTCAGCATTGGTTGCATCTTCGACGTTGGGAGTTGGCATTGGGACAAATAAGTTGTCCATTTGGAGCGTGCATGAACAGACTGAAAAGGTTCTGCAAGACGGGTTGAAGGGGCGCATCTTCAGAATAGTATTCTCACACACGTCCGAGGATCTAGCGACAGTGGGCACGGATGGAGACGTCCGAGTTTGGTCGGTTTATTCTGGGCGATGTAGATGTCTAATCCTTCCAGGCCGTGGCTGGATACATGATGTTGTCTTCTCGCCAGACAATTCCTCACTATTAACTGAATATGGGGAGATTCTCATAACAGGCCCGGAAATTTCAACGAACAAAGCCATGGAAACCACCGATGCAGTTTATGGCGCCACTTGGAAAGGCTATGGCCTCAACCATTGTGGCAGTTGGCTTACATGGAACGGGGAACCACTAGTTAGGTTACCATCGGACGCTCAGACCAGTGGAGGGTCCTGCGCAGCTAACGATAGGAAGATAGCAGTCACAGGATCTGTTGTTGCCTGGATCCGTTCTGGGCAGCTGGAAATTTTGGGCGTTTCGCCCAACCTGAACCCTTTTGAACAGCGATTTAATTAAACAATTTTCTGGGATATAGGTACCTACAGTACCAGCTCAAAAGTCTTGCAACAGCAATAAGGGTCACATGATGCTTCCCTGACATAAACCAGGGCTAAACAATCCGGTTATTATGATAATGTTGTGTAAATCCCTTACGAACATGGGTCGCACGGTGGGATCCTAGTTGCTTGATTGGGTGTTCTTTTTGCTGTAACAAGACTTTTGAGCCGGTACTGTACATGTTCAACCGCACACACTCGTTTTGATGCTCCTTTGTATGAATATACACAATGTTTGTGGCATGTATAGCATTGCAATAATTATGGAGTCCATTAGCTGCATCTGCACACTTGTTTGTTTTCAGATCCTTAAAAGGTAACATGAAACACATTGACCCTGCAGGCTGCCGTAATATTCCGGAAACGACTGATATCTTTACTTCTAAATGCCGGATAGTCATCTGGAAGCAAAACAAAAGCTAAACATACAACACCAGGTATTCGCTGGTCGTCACCGACCCAACTACTAATCCGGCCCTCATTGGCTTATCTATGGGAGAGCGGACGGGATCCCGAGTTTTCCAATGGGTATGGTCGTATGTGCTTATTCAGGGAAGTCGTGGAGCTTATATCGTGAGAGCACGGGTTGCTCCGCCGGACCAACCGATATTATGCCAGATTCAACAGAAGATTCTTGACCCGGTCCCGTTTTTTGGCAATACGATCTGCTGCTAAATGCTTTGCTATCTGTGACTACTTTAATTTACCTACCTACCCTAATAAACCGTCCTCACGCCTTGTCCTCTGCTTCCCCTTAACTAGTCCCTTCTAAGCTTTAGGATATAATGCATAAACATAATACATCATAGTAACTATAAGCGGCCTATGGCCTTGTAACGCGTTAAGTAGTTCTTCTATTGACGACGACTCTCACTTCGGCCAGCCAGCTAATTTGCTAGCGTTGTCGCCAATGTTCCGGCGCCTAAAGGTCGCGCTATAGTCAAGGTGATGTTAGAATCGGTAGTTGCCCTACGTTGTTAGGTATAATCTACCATATTAAGATATTGAGATATGGCATAACTTAGAGGTGCTACGTATCAGGTTTTAGCGTATTGTGATATTATATAAGTACTGTGTGAACTGTACTAGACTGCTCATAGTGGTTTAGAGCGATATATACATCAATTGTCAAATGGACTCTCTCATGAGAGTCCTATACGATATGTCTATCTACCTGCCCTTACCTTCTCTTCTCTCCCCTATTCTCTTTCTGCCACACCACTTCGCCCAAAGGGGCGACACAACCCAACACATCAACTGGCGCTGACGTCCTGCTGACACTGCCCTACCTTCACGAACCTCCGTCAACTATTTGTACTTCTCTACTCTATACCTCGTAACCTCTGTCACATAGCGATTTGAGTCACTTCAGGTATGTAACTTATGGGGAAAATACCGATCAGATTGCTATATTCGCACTGTCCAGCGGGACACAGGAGAAGCCCAGGGTCCTCACTCTTCCGAGCGAAGACCCTGGGCAACCTCTTCGAAAGAGTTAATACACTTGTAGAATAGTCTAGATAGGCCGAGCGGACGCCCTTTGCCACTAGATTGGATCCCCCGGCGTAAAGCATCATCATCATCATCATCATCATCCGTCCTGTACGATCGTACAAAGGTAAATAATATAGGGATAAATTAAAAGATGTATTCTTGACTGTCTTTCCTGATTATTGTTTGGCTGTCGTACGAACAGATATACTGTTCTGTTTCACACGTGAGTTAGTTCGGACCGAGCCATTGTACATTAATCCCTTCTATGGGATATCCGAAGTCCGACTACCTCATATTCCCCCTTACAGTAAATGTAAAAGTTGTATGAGAGGGATATTGTACGGCCATGTGATGTCGTTATTCCAACATCAATAGCCTGTAGCATAAGTACATCTTGTTGGCCCACATATTCTATATCGCAATACATATGAAACAGTAATAATAACGTCAAAAAGCTTAAACTATTTTCAACATGCATCCTGTAACATTTCCAACGACTAGTGCTTGGCAATGCCGGTAAACAGCAGTTACCAGAAATAGGCTGCTAAAGTACTTTGCCAAGCTTTAAAATAGTGAGCAGGCTGTAGACATAAAAATTGGTCTGTCTAATTGGTAATGACACTAGTTATCTTCCCCTTGTTTACGCTACGCCTAGCCATTTAAGCCCCGAAACCAGGATTGAGAGAAGAGCAGATGCAAGAGAGAATCCTAGTGTGACGGTGCTAGTTAGAAGCTGCAGTTTCCTAAAAAAAAAAAACAAGAGGTGTACGTACCCGTTAGTACAGAACCCAGTACCTGCGTTCTGTGCCGTACAGTCACTGTCGCATGTAGAGCCGGCAGGGCAGGAGGCTAGTACGCAATAGCTGGCGCCGCTACTATAAGTGCAGAAGTAGCGTTTTAGTATTCGCTCTTGAGTCATGGGTCTGAGTCGCGCGGTATAGTACTAACAACTTGAGGCATTGCTTGTCTGGGCAGCCTTGGACAACGCTTGCGTCGCAGTTTTCAACGGCAACCGGGTGCTGGGCAGCAACTATGATTGGTAAAAGAGACAATAGGAGACGAGAGTGATGCATTGCGGCGGCAACTCGAATTTGCAACAAAAAAAATAGAAGTAAGTGTTAGGTTAATAGATACTATTGATTGTTGTTATTGTTGAAGTGGAGTAGAAAAGAAATATCGCCTAGATAGGTGTGCCTGATTGATGATAGGAAAGGCGCTTTATATAGGAAAGCTAGAGCTATAATGTTACAGAGATAATTCCTTAAGCTAATAATAACGACGATACTAGAAGGACAAATAAGTGGTCTTTCCTAGGAGTATGTTCTCGGATTGGCCGATTGGCCAAGATAGGGGGTGTTTGTAAGTAAAAAGTCTAAATTATGTACTCTGGGGTTATATCCATTTAGACTTTAACACTGGTGGTCACGCGTGAAGGGTGGGTAGTAAAGGGGATAGAACTACTATGGGTAAAAAGAAGTCCTAAAATGTAGACAGCATTAAGCTAACGGTAATTTTACCGTTTAATAAATCCTCATCAGTCACACAATGTTCCGCTCCGTCCGTTTTGAGGAGCGGTATCCACCATTTTAGGTTGGCGAAGCCATCACAAAAACCGCCGTGTCCGCTCCATCTAGATGATACTGGTGAGGGCCGGATTAGTAGTTGGGTCAGTGACGACCAGTGAGGGGAGGCTCATCTAGAAGAGCAGGATCCCTACTGATTTGGTAAGATAAACGGTACCTGCCGCTCTGCTTCTCAATCACGCGCTTCGTTGTGTATTCGACTCGAAGAGTGCCACGTCTACTAGCTATCTCAGACGCAAATGCCTTTCCAGATACGCTCATTGGCATACACATACAGGTGACGACCACCAACCGTGAGAACGGAACACGGTATCCTGCAAGCCCAGACAGGTTCTCCTCTTCAATGCCCGATTTTCAAGTATTGCCTTGCAGCTCAAGGGGTCGGCTCAATCTCGTTCTCTGTCTGCCGTCGAGGAGGCGGCTTCAGCCCATAGGGGAGAGCGCAATTGAGTGGAAACGACCCGGCTGGAGCTCCGCGAGGGTCCCCAACTTGCTCAAGACTCCTTTGACGTGCAATGGGGGAACACCCCCCCTCGTGATCGACCTCACCGACGAACGACAAGCATCGAGGGGCAGCCTGCTGCTGTTCTTACCGAGTCTCCTTCGTCTTCGTGCGTCATGAGTATCGTCAGCACCAACGCGGGCCGTCACAGGAATGAAATCTAAGTAAGATTGAAGCAAATAGTCTTGTTTTAAGCCTGCCTCTGTAATTCGTCAAAAAGAAGGAAAGCTGTCGGGGTATAGTGTTATACAAGCGTAGGCAATCCCAATTATCCCGATGCGCCCCTTCCTGGGAAAGACAAAGCCCGAAAACGAAAAGTTTGGGGTCGTCACGAATTCTGGTTGGCCTTTTCCCCCTCCTGGCCCTTCGGGGTTTCCCCCCTTGTTGTTGTTGTTGTGTTGTGGGTGCCTCTCCCTCCACCCATCATCTGATTTTCTTGTCCCTTCCCAAGTCTCACATCGTTTATCACGTTCCTCGCTTCTTTGTTCAGTTGTCTGTGACCCGGAAAACCCTCCTAGCGTCCCTCATCCGTAGGATTCCTTAGTGAATTCCTCACTTACCGCCAAAGATCGGCCGACTTCTTTTCGTTGTTCGCTGTGCTGGGTCTGGGCCACAAGTCTTCATCACTCCCCCTGCTGCCGCCGGTGCTCTGGCTTGGTATGGCCATAAACATGCCTGCGCCGTTGCCCACCATGATGCTCTTCCTCGCTGCTGCCGTGTTCCACCCAGAGCCCGCGATATCAGCGCCGAGGCCGTAGGAGCTGATGGGGCGGTCGCCGTGGAAGCTCATACTTCCGCGATGGTGGGATCCGCCGCCCTTGGGTAGGGTAGGCTGGAGCATCACCGACGACCAGTCCAATGCATCGTTCGACTTGGTGTAGATCGTCAGGGGGTGTGACAGCGGGCCTGTGCCGGCGAAGGGGTTCGTAGAGCTGAAGCGCTGCGAGGCACGAGCGTTCGACGTCGGGGCAAAAGGACGGGGAATCGCCATGCCAGCACTGCTAGGCGGTGCGAGGCCGCCGCGGCCACCACTGGGCATGCCCGACATGGGCCGGTGCGAAGTCATCGAGTGAGATGAGTTAGGCCGAGCGTTGGCACCGTACGAGAACGGTGCCGCAGGGCGAGGGAGACCTTCAAGCTCGTCTTGAAAGTACTCGTCCAGGACGTACACCGACCTTAGGTTGGGCATGCCGTTGCCCCTGAGCGATGCCGCCAGATATGTATAGTAACTAGCCGTCACACTGGAGTAGGGGCCCGCTGACTTGTGCGCGGTGATCTCGAAGCGCAGCGACTCCAGAGAGGCCGATGCGAGCCGACGCGTTCTTGGCCCGCTTTTGAAAGCTTCGCTTACCGAGGCCTCGATGGCGAGCGTCTGCAGGTTCGCAGCCGCAGACAGAATATCGGCGAGAGTCGCGGGGTGAACGCCTGTCTTGAGGAGAGACAAGACGAGAAGATGGTTGCGGGTATCGGCGCGGCCCAGGTAGTCGACTAGACCGTTGGTGGTGACGGAGGGGGTGTTGCTGAGGATCAACTCCTCTAGAGGCGGGAAAGGAGGCAGCTCTTCGTTGCGGGCGAAAATGTCATCTGAGAAGGCTTGTGAGTCCATCACCTTCAAAGCGCGTAGCGTCTGCAGGCTGGCCAGCGCATGTCGCAGAACGACCGGGTCCATGTTGATCTTGATCAATTCGAGGACCTCGAGGTTCTGCCATATTCCGCCGTGAGCGAGCTTAGACAAGCTGCCCTCGGCGCCAGCTTGGTAGGTCATCTTACGGAGATCTCGGCATCTAGCCTCGACCTCGAGCCTCAGCGTGGCATATCCGTGTTCGTCAGCGAAGAGACCTTCGGGCAGATCGACGTATACAAGGTTCGGTAGCACGTGGATGATGCGGGCGAGATCGGCGGTAGCGGCTTCACGGAGCATGTAGGGGACTTTCAGGTAGCGAACTCGCGCACCGAAGCGCGTGGGGTCTTCGCGCAAAGTCCTGCACAGCAACTTCAGACGAGCGGTGGGGGTGTCTTCAGGGTCGGCGTTACGCTTGAAAAATGTCTTGCGCTTGCGCTGCTCCGACAGGTAGATCTCGCGAGGGCAGTAGTGGACGGCGTCGATGCGGATGCTGTGGTACCTAGAGCAGAGCAAAGTCAGCGCAATCCAACGTAACGTAAGGGGGTTTAAAGGTGGCGTACAGCAAGGTGTTTGCCACCTTATTCCATTTCCAGCAAACGCGCGCGCAATGGGCCAGATCTCTTAGGTCGCATAGCATGCAAGCGTCGAAGATGGCGCTCGTCTCGCACGTCTCGTACGTCTCATCTTGTGTGTGCGGGCAGACGAAGGAGAAGATGCGCGGGAGAAGGTCCTTTGGCAGACTCTGCAACAGGGCGGCAGAGGCTCGGGTCGGGATGTGGGTGCCGGGCGGCGAGACAATGTTACGGTAGTTCTGCTGGACCTGGGTCGAGTACTTGGACAATTGCTGCTCGGTGAAGTCGTGAGATTTTTGCTGCTGATGGCCCAGCTGCTGCTGCTGCTGCTGCTGCTGCTTCTTCTTGTCCTTATCTTTGCGGAAAAACCTCATCTTCTGTAGAGGCCCGACGGCGAGCTTCATGTCCTAGTGGAGGCGCAGAAGCAAACGAGGATGAGGAGGAAGAGGAGGAGGAGGAGGAGTAGGGCAATCGACTTGCCAAGGGTGTGGTATCAGGGGAGGGGGATGGTTTGTTAAATCAAAGGGTCCCGGTGTAGCATCGGCCAGTCGGCACCGTCGTTTGGATAGGTTGGGGGCGGGAGGGAGGCTTTCTGCAGGTCCAACGCCACGGCCAACCAAAGTTTGACGGTGTGAGGGCGAAGCGGTTTTGCTGGCCGTGGGTAGCCCGTCGCGCTGTTCTTCTAGCTGAATGAGGGGGTCCGGGGTTATCTCATTGTGTAGGTAATAAGTATGGATAGTGGCGCATGTATGTAGCTCTTTCTACTTTGGGACGCAGTGCCAACGGGTTGCTGCTGTCTGGGATGGCCCGGCAAGGCGCAGACAGATGTTCCCCAGGGCGCAATTTCTTTATTTAGCTCGACTTCAGATGAATCGACCTTCAGAACAACAAGGCAGGTCAACGACAACGGCCGGGGCGAGCTATTGTTCATTCCCCCCTTTGTTGGTGTCCACGACACCTACTAAGTCTTTGCCGAACAAAGAGGCCACAGAGACAAAGAAAGACACGGGAGGGTCACCACGTACATACCTAGTGTAATAATGTACTGGACAGGAGGAATCGCGCTGGGGGTTTAGCGGCTCCTTAGCACGTCTCAATGTCCCTCTCCATTTAGCGTGCTCTCCACCTCGACGCGCCTATCCATCCACGTATCCAAGGGACCCCTGAATGTGCTGACCGTCAGTGTGGGGGAAGGACTCTATCCCGCTCCCGATTCGCCCTTCGCTGCCGTCATCTCAGAGGGATCCGCACCACCCCCTGATCTTCCGACGAGCAACGAGCACCCATCGATTCACACATCATCATTTTCATCCTCGGCGGCCAAGCCGATCCTTCTGCTTTTCGAAACGAAACATCTCCCCCCTGCCGCCGGTGGTACCGAGAAGAGGACAAAAAAAAAAAAAAAACTCAAGTCTCCATGTCCCAAGGCTGATGCACCACCATATGAAATCTTTGACAGAGGAATAACCGGAAACCAATCTAATGCTCACTCAAGTATGCTAGGTACTCTGCTCGTACATGTCCATGTTCACCTCCATGTTCACCCATGCAGTCTCACCCTCGTCGTTGGTTCTTGTTGGCCTTGCTCAATCTCTCCCTGACCCATTACATCCATCTATATCCTTATATAAAATTGTGAATCGCGACTAGTCCATGACCGAAGACAACATGGCAGCCCGGGAGCAGTAGCCAGCGAGTATCCGATAGCATGCTGTACATGTTTCACCGTCTGCTGTCGTTAATCTTTGGAGGCACCCTTGGGGACAACGGTTTGCGCATCGTGTGCCCCGTGCAGTAGGCTATCGCTCTTAGTTGCCGTTCAGCTGTACTCCGTCCAGAGGGCTCGCCGGGCCCGAGGGGCGCTTGGAGCGGAGGGTAAGCGGGAAGGGGTATTCGTCGGGGTCTTCCTCCTCACTGCAACGCGCGTTAGCTTTGTTATACCGCAAAAAATGACTTCTTCCACTCACGGCAACTTCCAAGCGACGTAGTCTTCCGTGTTCAACCCCTCTCTCCCTTCTTGCAAGCTGGCAAAGTCGCCAGGGGTCATCATGCCAGTGCGGTCGCGCGGAGACCCGGGCACGGAGAAAGGTCGCGAGATCTTCTGCTCCACGCCAGGAATGAAGTCCTCCTCCTCCTCCTCGCCGCTGAAGGAGCCCGGGTAGGCCCGTCTCAGCGCCAGCTGGCGAGCCTTGACGTACTCCATGCCCATCCTCTTCCAGTCCAGGAGGTCGCTGAGGCGCTCTGTACGGTTGCGCTGGTTGATGCGTTGACGACGGCTCTTTTGGCAAAAGTCAAACATGTGCGTCGTAAGTTGGTTGACCGAGTCGTCGACCCCTTTGGTCCTGCGGTCGACGATGTAGATACCGTAGTCGCTCGAATTCTCAATCAGCTCCTCCATGTAACATCCGAAGCCGGACAGGTTGGTTGTGATGCTAGGGACACCCATGACGGTGCACTCGGCAGGGGTGTAGCCCCATGGCTCGTAATAAGACGCGAAGATGCCCATATGCGTACCGCGCACGAACTCGTCATAGTCCAGAGGCAAGACCGGGTTGGCCGAGTTCAGGAACTCTGGGTGGAAGACGATCTTGACGCGGTCTGAGGGGTGGTTGAAGAGCTGGACGCGCCTGATCTGGTTGAGGACAGGGTCCTCGCTATCGTTGAGCATGTTGTGGGTGACAATGGGGGGGAGGCCGTGGCGCTTCATCGCGAACAGCCGCCTCCGGATGAGGACGCGATCCTGGGCGCTGATGAGCTCCTTGTCATCAGGCATCGGGTCGCCATCGTGCCACTTGAGCGAGCGCTCAAAGATGCGACGTCCAATGCCCTTCTCTATGACGTCGACAGTGTCCCGCAGCGACTTGATGACGGCCTGGCCCTTGAGAGCTTCAACTGTCAGCGACGTGGTCTGGGCCGGCATGATGACGAAGGCGACGACGGTGATCTTGCTGCCGGCAGACTTGAGGCGATGGTTCAATCGGGCCAGAGACTCGATAAACATGTCGACGCCCTTATTCCTGAACTCATAGCGGCCGGCGGTGAAGAAGTAGAGCGTGTTCTCGGGGTCAAAGTCGTAGTGGCCGTAGAAGTGCCCGCGCACGAAATCGTGGATCTTTTCCTTGGCCTGCTGGTGCAGGTTCTGGAACTCGTGCATTGCAGAAAACTTGGTGACGTTCAGCCCGTTGGGAAGCACACCGTCTGGCTTGCGCTTGAGCAGATGCTCGCTCTCGTAGGCGGTAATGTGTGAAACAGTCGTGAAGACGTCGCAAGAGTGGGCGGCAGCGCGCTCGATGCAGTAGCGGTGGTAGATGCCACGCTTTCCGGCCTCGGCATCAACGTCGAACCACTGCAGGTTATTGTAGAAGTCGACAGAACCTGCGCAGAGGTATCTTCCCAACAGGGTTGCGTGGGTGGTGAAAATGGTCGTCACATCAATCCGACGCTTTTTGGTGAGGGGAAGGGCGACGCCGGCAAGCCATTCGTGGAAATGCGCAATTACGGCCCTCTTCTTCTCGTGACAGACAAACTGCAAAAGGTCAGCCTGGTTGCCACATCCAGTCCCATTCTTCTTCTTCTTCTTACTTCTCCCAAGAACCAAGCGACGACGTATCCAAAAATGACGGCCTCGTTTGTCTCGTCATCGTTGGGCGGCGAGGGGATGCTAGCGACGTTCCACAAATCCGCCTTCCACTCATCCATGTAGTGGTAGGCTGTCTTGGTGTCGAAGAGCAAGACTCTCGGGGCACCGTCGATGAGCCATCGGCCGTAGAGAATACCAATGCCACGGTCTCTCATGGACTGAATCGTAGTAGCAAGCTCGGGGTTCGTGGGCTCCAACTCCTCGACCTCGACCGCCGCCTGTGTATGGTTAGTAAAAAAAGTGTCAAGGCCGCACTAAGTAGTCCCAATCTTACCGAGTTGTGGTTCAGAGGGCCGATGAGGGTGTAGCGGTCACCATATTCGGCCGTCGTCACAGGCGCCTTGGACTTGAGGACTGAGTAAATACCACCAACTGCACAGAATGGGTCAGCCCACTGCGGAGATGACAATCAAGGGGGGGGGGTGACAGGGGATGTTGTTACCTCGATGGGCAACCTCGGTTGCGATCTCGAACAGCAAGTGATTCTTCACATCGCGGGCAGGACGGTCGGTGTTGTCCCGCTGGCCCTGTGGGAAGTCGGACATGGTGGGAAATGGGAGTCCGAGGATGCTGTATCGCGGCGACGTCAGTTGCTGGGGAAGAAGGACAGCGCGAGTTCCTCTATCAGGCCGGCGGATTGAGGGCAGAAAAGGAACGCAGGAACGCAGGAAGGAAGGAGGGGAAGGAAGGAAGGAAGCAAGCGTGCGCCAGGGAGTCAGAGACTAAATTGAAGCTGGGATGACGCAGGTGTGCTGTTAACAGGTCGGCAGGCACTCACCGGTAACCAAGGTGATGGGGATGGAAATATGAGGGACGTCGCAGCTTGTAGAAGCCCTCAGAGATGGGTTGCGGACGGACAAGGCTTTGATTTAAAAACAATAGAAGCGTGGGAGGTCGGTTTTGGGCAAGACAGACGGGAACGACGACAACAAAAAGGAAGACAAGAGAAAGGAGCTCTCGAGCGAGGAGAAGGTTGTTTGCGGGGAAGGTAGGTTTTAGCTACACAGACAGGTCAGGACAGGTCTGGTGGTGTCTGGGAGGCGAGCGGCGAGAGCGTGCGCGGGCAAAGAGAATGTATGGCCTCCTCACCCCGTCCCGCCCAGAATTCTTGTTCGCGCTAGCAGGAAAGGAAAGGAAAGGAAAGCTACAATACATACGTAGCTACCTCTCGGTACCTTGCTTCGCCTTGCTCGAGCTCGGGTACCTTTGACGCCACCACGCTCAATCGCCTGTGTAAAAGAGAGACGGGGAGAAGTAGGTGGCCGGGCAAGGTACCTCCCTCCCAACTCCTTGACAACCTAAAGCTCTGGAGACACACTGGAGAAAGTGCGGGTGAGGAGCTCAGCGGATATTACAGGGCCCCTGGACTTGTCCGAAGCTAGTGTACCGCTACGCTGGTGGGGAATCCACACTGCGGCTTGGGGCATTTTTCAGTCGTGCAATACCAGGATGGTACAAGTCCAGACCGCGAGAAGTCTCAACAAATTCTTTTCTCATACACTAGACTAGGCATTTCGCCCTTTGGGTATTCTTGTTTTCCTTGCTGTTCCCCCCCCGAGCATTGGTTTTTCTTTCCTTTCTCACCCACCATCTCTGCTCTTTCTCGTACGGGCTCGCCGCTTGGCTGCCTTTCCCTTCCGAATGCTACTCTTCCTGCATCCTAAGAAACCCGAATTTGAACGCGCATCATTCCGTTGCGACTAACAGACGAGAGGTCTAGACATTTCCATCCCGGTCTCGCCCAACCCTGCAGTGTCCAGAAACAGCATTGTGCAGAAGCCCGAGGGGCAAGTATCAGTTTCTGCCTCCTGTATCGGAATTGCGACCTTGATCGAAAATAGGTAGAGTGCAAACAGGTGGGTAGCTATCTAGGTGGATAGGTATGGTACGGTACCTTTGCCCGGGGGGAGGGTGGTTGGTTACCTTCCTAGTTTACCTACCTCAGAAATGGTGGCCAAGGAGCGCCAGCCCTCATGCAATTTTGATAGAAGTGGGGGTCCTTTTGGGAGCTTTTTCCGAACCATCTTAGTCAGAATGACGACAATCTTTGCGGGGTTGATACACTCCCCAGACTCTCAGATTCTGCCACGCTGCTACCGTTTGGCGCCTCTCCTCACAGCACAGTGAACAAAACAAAAAAGGCGGAAAAGGGAACGCTTGTCCCCGCAGCCACCCAATCAGTACAGGCAATTCAAATTTGTCCGAGCTGCAGACGCCGCTTTTCTACCTACCTACCCACGCTACATTGGGATGACTCTTGAGTGTATTCGACAGCTCTTTTCAGGCGGCCCTTTCTGTAATGCTCGCTGGACTTGAAAATAAATCTGCCCCGTCTTGATTTGATGTGTCTCAAATACATAGTGGAGGGAACAATCCTTCGTCTTGGAAACACGCCATACTTTCCCATGGGATTTCTACTTTAGTCCACGCATTGCATTGCCCTCCGAGACAGATGCATTCAACGACAGACAGCAACCGCCATAGCGAGGCTTTCGCAAGTTCGCTTCCAGGCCTCGCTCTGCAAGCCTTTGCAAACATCATAGAAGTGTGTGTCTACGAATGCGTCCGGGTTCTTTTCATCACTGAGCATGCTGATCTTTCCAGACACCTGTTGTCTGGACATCAGCCGCTGACATTACAATCCATCTACTGGACCAGAGCCATCGTTATGGTGCTACCTAGCCCAGCGAGTTTGACATTGATGTCAAACAAGTTTCTGAGAGCATCAGACGAGGTCACCAGAACAAATACCCCTGGGGCTCAACTTACCTAGATGTTCGGACGCAACAACAAAGAAAAAATCGACCCCGATGGACCGTCTCCGCATCTCCCCCCTCCACTCTCGTCGCTCTCCATAGCTTCCCCAGTCTCAGTTTCTGGGGTTCGCCTGTCGGTCCGATTTCTCACATGGTGGTTTCCGCTGCTGCGCCAGCCAGGCATCATGGCAAAATCCAGAAGATCTTGAGCCTGTAGCCGCAGCGAGGCTGTACAGACTCTCGCCCAATGAACATGAACGGTCTACTGCAGGCCATACCCACCCAGCCTGTCAGGTCTCCACCAAGCGTGACAAAGCGTCACACTGGTGTCACGTCACTTTGAAGGATGAAAGCCTTCCTCACAGGCAATCCCCCTCGCTGACCCCCGTCTTTGGGCATCGTTTTTGTCTTACCAGGCCATGCGATGTTCTCCGTCTCAAAGTCTTCCCTCTGTTCGACCGCTGTTGGTATGACAACGAATAGTAAAAACCGACCTTCACTTACTCTTGTTTTGGGCAAAACCGAATCACTTCCCGATTCAGCTTCTATGAAGCGGGAGAGCTGATTGACTACCGAAGGCATAGTTTGGTCACTTCGGCATTCCTGGTTGTCATTGGCAACGCTCCACGGCTTCAGTCACCATAATCCCCCATGGTTTTTTGATGGCCCCCGCTCTTAAAACTCACCCGGGCCACATTCCGTGGCCACCGTTAAGCCGCAGGCAGGAAATGAGTAGGCGACTGGAATTTCAAGCCAAATTTTGCGGCCCAACCTGGAACCGAAAACCCTCCAAGGTTGGTCTAGGCTATCTGGGCTGTCCTGGTAGGTAGTCGGCCAGTATAGCAAATTCTAGAACTTTACCCGCGGGGAGAATTGTAGGCAAGACGTCTCGCCTACAAACATTCCGGCCATGCCTTGTCGCTGTTGACTGGGCATGGAGGACGCGCCGCGGCTGGCAAGCAGCCTTAGGGTGGAGGTGAACTTTATGATACCCCCAATCTAACTTTTCATTGAGCATCTGGCAGGTGATACAGGTAGTGATTGACCGAATAGCGACATAACGTGATCCTGCAAATTACATGCCACGTGAAGGCAACTTCTGGGGGCTGAGTTTCGCCAGCCCAGTCCTTAGTTCACTACGCGATGCATTCATCTCACAGGACAGGCCAACCCGATTCCAGTCAAAGCCGAAGATCAGCCGTCACGTGACCATGCGCTCTCTTTTCGGTCAAGGTTTTCCCTTTTGACCCACGACGGTCTATCAACCACACGCAACCTGAATCACCAACAACTGACCGAACCTCAACAATATTGCAACGGCGCGCGACCGTGCAAATCGGGCTACTGGAACATGCGAAAAATGAGTTGAATCCATACGCGGCGGCCGTTCAGGCAAAAGAAGGAATACGCACCACCGGGTTGCTCGGGGATTGCATGTGCGGAAGCAGTGTCTGTTGCTCGCAAAGGGCGTTCTCTCGCCGCAGCAGATGGACGGAATGGATGAGGCGGGTTTCAGCTATCTGTGAAGAAGGCGAGCTTTGGCTGCGTTGCTGCCGCCTTCCTGCTCCCTGCGCGAAGCCACGTTGCCAACGATGATGGAGGTTCGCTGCCGCCCATAGCAAACGATCATCCGAAACGATACCGATGTTCAGTCATCGACGACATGCTACGCCGTAGCTATATCAGATGCTTTCCGACTGCACAACCAAGCTAAGGGATGATTGGGAATACCACACCGGCGGAACATGCTGATGAATCGAACCTTACCGATATTTATGGTGCTGGGGTTTTTTTGCCTGCTCTGCTCAAAGAGTTCCCGGAGAAAGGCTTTCACGAGGTATCTACGCCGATATCATGATTGGCTGCAGTGCTCCTTGTGGAGCAATTGCGCTCGCTGTGACGAAGACGCCACTCGAGGTACATGGCCAAAACCATCAGCATGGCCATTTACATGCAGAATCTTCGTTTTTCGGGCTTGGGTCGTTGGTTGTTACCGAGTTCTCAGCCTTTCACTCGGTGCCGCCATTGAGCTTTTGGTGTACTGCTGTTGTTGACCCTTTCAGCCGGTCTGTATTTCTGGGCATATGACTGTACAGCCTGAGCCCAGATACCCAAGACTTGAGATTCTTCGACACTATTCGTCAAGCGTGGTTTTGGTCGACATCGAGATGGGGTTAGCGGTTGCCGGCACGTAAATCGTACATAGTGACCTTGTTGCACTGGTCTTATGCCCTGATGCATGAGCATTGGCAGAGAGAGAAGGACAGATAGTTTGCCAGGCTGTCGCAGCCTAATGCTGCGACTCCTAGCTTGGAAAAGGTCTGACTTCAGATTGGCCGGGGTTCGGCTACAGCAGAGGGCCGACCTCTGGGAAAGAGACAGAGGAAGACATGTTGGTACGGTTCTGCAAGTGCACCACTTTGCCAGGGGAAGGGGGGCCTCAACCTGATCTCTCGGCCCAGCTGAATCGGCGTTTTTGGTGGTTTGGCATGCCGCACCGACCAACTATGTACAGCATGCCTACTACTGATTCCGCGGAAACTCACGGCAGCTCAACGGAACTGTCCGTTCTTTGGCCTGCTCTGTCCTCAAGAGCAAGCCTTTGCACCGGCAGCTTCCCCGGATACTTATTTCGTTTCTCCGTCGTCGCGGACTGTTTTTTGCGTGGGTCGCCCGGCACCACTTTCGACGCCTCGACAACTGCATATCACGCTTATCCCCTATGCTGAATCGTCGCGTTATCGGCAAAACCTCGGCTGGCAACGTGCTTGCACCTAAAAACTCAAATCGATTCGGCTGTAGCGATGGAGTCCTACCATTACAACCGCCCTCGACATGTCGCCATGAGAGACGACCGCAGACCAGGCGATGAGCGCAGAGACCGAGGCAGAGCTGGTCGAGAAGTGACACGCTCACGCAGATCTCCGTCGCCTCCCCACCGCCGACCTCGGGAAGTCGACAGACTGCTAGATAGCAAACCGCGCGACCCTCTCCCCGATAAGTCACAGTCTTCTGGCCGAACCCACCACAGACCACGCGACCGTAGCAGAGACCGAACCCGCCGATTATCGCTGTCGCCTGCCCGTCGCGAAAAGTACAAGGAAGCTTCTCGAGATCGATCTCGTGGCAGGGGCGCTGGCGACTCGCGGCACGACTCTCGAGCCAAGCACCAACGAGACCACAGTAGGGGACCGACTCGAGGCGACGGCCCTGCATCACCATCTTCGAAACGAGCGAGAAGCCGAAGTCCCGATAGGGGTGGCGCTGACGGGAAGAAGGACAGACGGGACGCCAGCCCGCGTCGTGACCACAAAGATCCAGCACCCTCTGGGGACACCGGACGAAGCTCTCGAGGTTCCCCTCACCCGTCCCGGAGATCACCCACTCCCGATCGCCGCGATTATCGCTCGAGACCCAAAGAAAGGGCTCGTCGAAGTCACCGAAGCAGGTCTCGCTCACCTGACAGAGACAGGAGACGAGACCGTCGTGACTATTCCCCTACCCACCGTCGCGAGCAATCCCCTGGCCGAAGGCGAGGTCGGTCTCCTCTTCCTCATCGACAGAAATCCCCCATTAGAAAGTCCTCAACATCCATTAGAGGTGATCGTCGTTTGGCATCGCCGCGTCGCAGCTCTAGGGATCGGCCGCGTCAAAAACCGCCTCGATCCCGTGCCTCTTCCCGGTCTCTTAGTAGGGGATCAGGGAAACGTGTTCCACAGGACGACGAATCCCGAGCCCCTTCAAAGTCACAACCTTCATCCGGCGCCAACAGCGTGGAGGTCGGCATGAGCGGCAGGGGAAATCAGCGGGGCAGCTTTGCCTCTCAGATACCACCTGGATTTTCTCACAGTCAGCAGTACAACGACCCTCGACAGTTCTCTCAATCCCCGCAACCGACTCCAAACTCGTACAACGCGTCCCCGAACCATTCGCCGTACGGTGCTGGTCGGGGAAATTGGGGTTCCCAGCAATTCTCCCCAACACAGTACGTCGCTCATCGCTCCATCATTTCATTGTCAAACACTTGCTAACCATCATCAAGCCAATACCCCCCTCAGTACCCACAACCTAATTACGGTCCTCCAACGGGTCCGTCAGGTACCTACACACCAAACGCCTCATACTCACCACCGCCATCCGCCCCCACTGGCCCAATGCAACAATATCCTCAAGGGAGCTTTCGCGGCAACTACCGCGGTGGGTCTGCGTTCCGAGGAAACCAGTTTGGCCAAGGCCGAGGTGCCTACAGAGGCAACAGCTTCAAGAGCGCTGCCCAGTGGACTTCCAACACTTCCAATGCCGGCTCGCGACACCCGGAGGATGTGAAGGCTCAACAATCGACCACCAGCAACAAATCAGACGTTGACGATAATATAGACGTTGGCGAGAACCCTTTCCGTCCGTCCAAGGACCTACAAGTTGAGGACACAACACCCTCCGACAAGGCCAGTGAGAGCAATGCCCCGCATCCAAACAGGGTTCCTCCGTCCGGCCCTGCTGCTCAGTCTACATCGTCGTCGTCGAAGTTCAGCTTTGCGTTTAAGGCATCTGCAAAGCCCACTCCGACGGCGCCTAAGCCTGAGATCTCGCAAAAGTTCAACGCCGCCCCTGCGAAGCGAGACGCCTCCCAACAGCGTGACTCCAAGGATGGGGATCGTGACCGTGAACGAGAACGGGAGCGGGAGCGGGAGCGGGAGCGAGAGAGGAACCGTGAACGTGATCGCGACCGCGATCGTGATAGGGAGCGAGAGAGAGTAAGGATTAAAGCTCGAGAGAGAGACAGAGAAGTTGACAGAGACATCCCTCGGGGTGCTCCCACCGAGCCCGCTTCCGCCAGAGCCCGCCAGGAGCCGCGGCAACCCCCTCCAGGCCCGCGGCAGCCGCCTGCTCCCAGAATGCGAAAGATCAAGAAGATCATGAAGCGCTTAAAGCCAGGACCCAAGCTGCCCGCCGACCTGATCAAGTCAGAATCGGTGTATTTTCGCAAACCTGGCAATGAGTCTGTTGTTGGCTCCGGCACCTATGGCAAGGTTTTCAAGGCCTTGCACGTTTATACGAAGGGGCTGGTAGCTTTGAAGCGCATCCGCATGGAAGGCGAAAGGGATGGATTTCCAGTTACGGCGGTTCGAGAGATCAAGTTGCTTCAGTCGCTTCGACACACCAACATTGTCCAGCTCCAAGAGGTCATGGTCGAGAGGAACGACTGCTTCATGGTTTTCGAATACTTGTCTCACGACCTGACGGGTATTCTGAACCATCCGTCATTCACTTTGGATGCGGCCCAGAGGAAACACATGGCAATGCAGCTCTTCGACGGTCTCGACTACCTACATAAGAGAGGTGTTCTCCACCGAGACATCAAAGCCGCCAACATCCTGGTCAGCAGCGATGGTATTCTCAAGTTGGCGGATTTCGGCCTGGCACGCTTCTATGCCAAGAGGCATCAGCTGGATTACACCAACCGAGTCATCACAATCTGGTATCGTTCGCCGGAGCTGCTGCTCGGCGAGACCCAATACGGACCTGCTTGCGATGTCTGGAGTGCCGCATGCGTCATGGTTGAGATATTCACCCGCCACGCCATCTTTCCGGGTGATGGGAGCGAGATGAACCAACTGGATAAGATCTATGCTGTGATGGGCACCCCGAACAAGGCGGAATGGCCGGGGCTCGTCGACATGCCGTGGTTTGAGCTGTTGCGTCCTGGGTACCGACGTGCAAGCACCTTTGCCTCCAAATACCAGGACAAGATTCCTGCTGCTGCTTACAGACTCTTGGCCGCCATGTTCCGCTATGACCCTGCAAAGAGGCCATCGGCTGCAGAGGTTCTAGCGGATGACTACTTCACCACCGAGGACCCTCCCCCGCGACAGGCTGTAGAGTGAGTCGTCTCTTCCGAAAACACTTTCATGAGAACGTTGGCTAACTGATTACATAGGCTTGCCGACTTGGATGGCGACTGGCACGAGTTCGAGTCCAAGGCGCTACGACGCGAGAACGAGCGCAAGGAGAAAGAAGCGCGGCGCGCAGCCGCGTCGGCCAAAGACAGCAGGTCCAGAGACCGCAAGAGAGAACCCGAAGCCCACGATGACCGCGGCGACGCCAAGAGAATCCATGTCGAAGGAAAGCAAGCGGTTCCCGCGGAGCGTTCAAAGGCCTAGTGGACTCTGCGTCGCTAACTGATCTCGGGAGACCTCACATATGACGTGGTTCTGAATTGGGTTTGCTGCAATGGGCGAACCGGGGCAAGCATCGACTTTTCTATACACTTGCATTGTTTGCGTTGGCACGGCGTTGGGGGAACCTTCCAAGGGGTTTACGGGCTGGACGAGAACCGAGGCGTCTCTCTTTTTCTTCTTCTTTTTTCCCCTTTTTTTTGCCTTCGAGCTCAGGGATTGCGAGCTCGTCATATTTGAAGACATTGAATATTCACAAACAAACGGGGTGGAGGGGAGGGGGGAAAAGAGATCATCTTCAAGGGAAGAGGCGTCAGTGGCAATGGGATCTGTGAGCTGCCTGAAAGCCGTCTTCGAGGGGGGAGAAGGTTGCAGGAATAGCTATGACATTGTCGCATCCCATTTGCTGTGGATGATAGCCCGGTATAGACTCTGACTTAAGGGGTTTGCAAGGGGGGCGAGGAATATACCAAAACATGATGGCGGCGCGACTAGGTCGATTTGCTTCGATGGCTTTTTCTCCATGTCTCCATCCGCTGTGAATCGTGATAGTCATTGCCGGCGACACCCGCAGCGGTCGTTGCCCGGGGCGCCTAGAAGACCCCTCTCGGTCGGTTTGATCTTAGGGGTTGCTTTCCGCACCCTCTCCCAGCTGTAAAAGCTCGAAGGGTGGGAGACAAGCATCGATCATGTTTGCAAGGAACAATAATCAGGACAAACAGCCTCCTGTCCTCGAAGCTCGTCAGAGGGTACCATGCCAACAGTCCATACAACGACGTGGTGCGTCGGACGTCGACCGGAAGAGGGCTTTGGAAGCGTCTTCCCCGGCAGGCGCTGACGTAGGGGTTGTGCAGGAGGGCTGCGGAACTTTTTCTTGGTGCTGCGTAATATCTCTCTTCCGGTCAACAGCTGGTTGGAAGATGTGGACGCCGACTGGAGGTAGCTACTGGATGATCGAGCTCATCTATAGTGGTAGACAGGCGCTACAAATTCCGTGAACCACTGGCGGACCGCACAATAATTGAACAACGCCATATATGTATATATTTTAGTCTGAAATACAAGCCGCCTTCCGATCCATTCTGTTGCCCACCCTAAGACATGCCCACTCATTCAGTGTGTATCGTAAATGGCCGTGAAACAAATTATTCGTTAGCTCGTGAGTTTGTACTGCTTATAGGCAATGGTACGGATCTCCCGTTTTCGGTCTTGCGCCTCCTGGTCGTTTTGTGTATAGCCTCCCCGCTTTGTGTATAGGGTATCAAAAATCGAACTTTTCGTTTTGGTACTGTGCTTTTCCGAACCTCGGCAGTTCAGACCAAGTGTTATCCACCAAGTTACGCGTGTAATCCACGACGAAGGTGCCTTACCCCCAATCTTGTGAAGTTTGGTCGTCACCACACAGGCTCAAGACTGGCCCTCTACGGCCTTCCCCTTACTCTTGAATCCAGCCGTCTTGAGCAGTTCCCGCAAGCTACCCTCGGCATGGCTTCTGGAAACGCCGCCTTGAGCAGACGCTGACCCAAGTCCGACAATCGGTGGCAGTCTCCACGGCACCCAACCGGTCAGACCAGCCAAGAGCCCCGCTGTTACCTTCGTCTGATCGGGCTGGATCGAGGCCCCATGGTATTGGGTTTCATGACCATCAGCCCGGGGCCTTTCGTCCGAGCCCTTGGCTCCATGGTGATGGGCCGCGTTCTCCTCGGCATCTGTTCGGACTTCGAGATGGCTCGTCGAGGTCTTGGGTGAAGCTGGCTCGCTGACCAGGCCTGTTGATGAGTTCCGCGGTGAGGCAACACTGGTGGCGAAGCCCTGGCGTGTGTTCTCTAACATGGCAGTGGCGAACGAGGATGACTTCCGCCGCACAAGCGACGGAGGCTGGTCCTCCGGAACTTTGTTTGACGGCCCCTCGTCTTCGCTGCCCGATGCAGCCGGCGACGTGCTACCCGAAGACTTCTTTGCGGTCCTGCCCCGTACCTCAGCTGTGATCTCTGCGGCTGATTTCTTCTTCGATTTATCTTCCTCGGAGGATCGGCTCGAAGACATGATGGTTTCAAGTGTCCCCATTGCTATGCTTCTTCTCCTACCGCCGCTGCGCCTCTTGTGTCTGCGCTCGTCGTCTGACACAACGGCCTCTAGCGTGGGGCCGGCATTCTGGCGTTGGCGTCTAGACGATGACGCGTGACTTACAAAAGATGAACCGGACCCGTGAGGAGCAACGTGAACCTCGTACTGGTTGCTTAACGAGTATCGTGACCGAGCACATATCTCAGCAATACGATCGAGGTCGGCGTTGATATTGTTCTCCCCTTCCTGCGCCTCGATGTTGGCCATCATGCTCTTGAAGCTGTACGCTTCGACGGGTGGAAGCTTAGCCAGGGCACCCTGGCCCTCCAGCCGCTTTTTAGCCATTCCTCTCGCTATGCTTAGACCGCCATGCTGAGACGGCTTGCTCCCGCTGAATGGAGTTCTAAAAGCTATGATGCGCCGTACGGATGCCGCGGGGCTGCTCACAACAGAAAAGGCTGCCCGGGAGCCGACACCTCCTCCGCTGGTGCCGTTGCTGCGGTTGGTACTCGTGGGGCGACTGTGGGACCCGGAGTAAGTCCTTACGATGACGGGCTGCGAGTACGTGCTGCTCTGGGCCCCAGTCGACTTGGCGTAGCGGTGACGGGAAGGATAATTGCTGTTGAGCTCCCGAAGAGCAGATGTACGATGTGCCGCAGTGGTGCCGTCGAGAGGTATGGGCTTTCCCTCGGCCGTCGAAGGAACGAGTGATGTCGAGGACGTTTCAGGCTGGAAGAGAGGAGGGAATGAAAACGTCGATGGATCTCGCGCCGTTCTTTTGGACGCGAGTGGGAAAGGAGAATGGGTGGTACCAGTAGCGCCTCCAGCGCGAACAGTCAGGGTTGGATGACGGGACTGAGATGAACCGGACTGGTCCTGAGAAGGGACCTTCCCTGAATCCATTTTCAACAGAGATGGTTGCTCGTGGAATGGGTTATATATACGTGCAGTGAGAGGGCAGCATGAGCTGCCAGGCCAGGGTACCAGTTAGGAATGGCAGGCCAGCGTTGGTGCGTCGCGCGGCGGGATGGAGCTGAGGAAGAGTTACATCAGCGAGCGCGGAGACATGGTTGGCTCTCTTGTGTCGCTTCTGGCTTGTCGAATGGGTACTATATGTCGAGTGCTGTTCGAGTCCGGGATGTGGTTCGTGGGCGAAGGAGGATATGCAGAGATGGGGTTTTCAGCAAGAGCGCGTGCCGTCCGTTTTGGATAGGATGAGCTTCCACTTCCTCGATGGGCGGTCCCAGAGGCGGAAGTGGAGATGAGGGAGGTTGAGACACGCAGGAAGAGTGGGCGACCGAGTGTACACTGATGTGTGAGTGATGGTTGTGGACCTCTCGAGGAGGAAGCAATCCGGGTCGCCTCGAGGTGCGTAGGAAAAGGCCTTGTCCTGATTCCCCGCAGCAATTGCAGATTTGTCTTGGTAGGTAGGAAAGCAACATTGATAAGAAAAGGAAAAGGAGGAGGAAAACAATAAGGGAAGTTACATCGGGTTGGAGCAATAGGCGGGGGAAGGCGGCAACAGGCAGGAGGCAGGCAGGAGAGGGGAGGCTACATGCAGATTAGACTGGGCTAAGAGGCAGCAGAAGCAGAGGTAATGAGGCACTAGCAGCTGGACTGTCGACCACTGACTGCACCTATTGCAGGCTAGAGCAACGCGGCACCAGCGAACAAGCAGCTGCGTGCTGCACGAGTGTCGTGGCTGCCGTTCAAAGGGTGGTCCAACACCCGCCCCCCTGTCACTGCCATTGGCTCTTGTCCAATGACAGCTGGTCCTACCGTGTTGACGGACGATGCTGCGAGATGGATACACTGTCCCCGCCGTTCGCTCTCCTTCCCGTTCCCCGTTCCCCTCATGAACTCGCCCGCCCACTGGGCTGTTCTTCGTGTCTACAACCTGCCAGTCTGCGCCCGGGCCACAGCCAAAAATGACCAGTCACCAACACCTCTGTGGCTGCGGCCGTTGGCTTTCAACCACTGTGTTGAAAGTCGCCTTCACATGGACAAGATTCATAGTAATTGATCGTTGAACCGTGTGAAACCTGCTGGCAATGGAAACCGCCCATTTCCACAGACTTTGAGAGCAGGTTGATAATCATCAGGTGTGATTATTCATGATGGTTCCGAATAGTGGTTAGTGATAAGTGATGACGATCGCAGGCGTTGCCGTTATCCCGTTGTGCCTCTCTCTCTTCTCGCCTGTGTGGATCCGATAACGGCAGTCTTCCAGCCTATCTACAGGGTCGGATTGAATCAATCAATGATCACCGTCCGCACGGCACCGACCTCCCAGCCCTGTCTAGGAGGCTGTCCACCCCTCCCTCGCTCATTCGAGGGCCGAGACGCAACCTGCTCTTTTCGACCCCGACTGCATCCTTGGACGCTGGGGTCTGGGTGGTGTCCTCAGCCCGCGAAGTCGGGTATAACGACCTCCACAGTGTAACATGAGCTGGCGGCGAGGGACAAGGTCGGATGCGCTGGCACTCCAATCCGGCGCCTATCCTTTCCTGCACGCAAGCCAGGCACGCTCACGTAGTTGGTTAGGTTTTAAACGTAGAATCTGCGATTATTGTTCCTGTTCATCATTGTACATCCATTGCTGTCGTTCGGTAAAAAACACTAGGTCGTCGTCGCATGTCCGCAGTACCCCACCGACCATGACTTGGACCTTCTTTAGATTGACCTCTCTGCCGTGTTGTATGCTCGTATCCGGGGCCGCGTTGCGCTTCTTTAGCAGCTAACGTACTTCCGCAATTCGGCCAACAGATTGTCTCGTCTCTTCTTAGGCAGTGCCCTGAGCAATCGTTCCGTAACCGTGACCACCGCTCTGCACGTTGTCGCTGTAAACACCCGGGGCGCGACCAGTGATGATGCGGCCCTCTCGTGCCTGTTCTCTGCGATCGTAGTAGATGTACTCAAGGTAGAAGGCGTGGATGTGGCCGGGAAGGTATCCCAGGATCGTCAGGCAGATGTTGACGAGGAGATCTGCGTAGCTAGTCAGTACATATCATACAGACAAAGTCAGGATGTGGTGGTCGACGATAACTCACCCATTCCGCAGCCAGCGACAGCATAGACGCCGACAGGCGGGACTGCGCGCCCATGTTAGCATGTACCGAGCCTAATCAGCCATTTCCTGCATTGGAGAGATATCTGTACCGAGGATGGTGATGAGAATGAGAAAGACTGCGGAGATGGCACCCATTTTGATCGTCTGAAGTGTTGGTTCGAGTTGATGTTATTCGAGGATGATGCTTGGTGAGCCAAGGGATGAAAGTTATCGACTGTACTGAATGGAAAGGGTGCCGAAAGTTTGTTGGTGTTTGAGGGCAAAGGGAAAAGTCGCTGCCGAGGCGAACAGAATCTTAAATGTGTCAGCTCAGACTCGACCTCGCCAGGCGGCACAGCACAGAACGGCCAAAAGTTGCCGTGCTTTTTGGTCTACCCAGTTTGCTTTCTGGTAACAGATTGCGTGGACGCCCTGACGCCTGAGTTTACGTACCTGCTTGCATACTTCAAGCAGCCAATGCGCGGGCGGATTGCACCGTAACTTGGAATGGTCTTCCTAGTCAATGACGTAAGTGGCACGTGTTGTTTCAGTCTCGATGACAACTGAGCCTTTCGGCCCGTGGCTTGACGCATCTCGATGCTTCTAACTTAATACCCCATGTGGTGCCTTTGGACCCTCTGTCCATCCAAAAACTTCAGTTCAGGTTTGCTGAAGGATGGGTGGGAGGATTTTCGGCGTGGCCCAAAATCTCGGCTCCGAGCTATCTCAGCATCGTACCTGACGGGGGCGTCAATCATCGCCAATCGCCGCCACCAGATACGGCTGCGTGCTAATCAATGTCATGCCTATTTTAATAGCAAAACCTTCCAGTCTGGATGTTTACATGCAGCCTTCCAGCTTCGAGATCTGGACTAATCATATCGGCTAATGTTGTAACCCCACAATAGCCATGTTCTTCCAAAGCAGTCAGCTGCCCACCAAAATAAGGTCTTTAATATCCAACTTAACCCATCTTATGACCGTCACTCAGCTTGAACGGACAATACGTTTGTTTGGATCGACGTCTAACAGCTCCTCATAGGTGTTGGAACTCAGCGGTGCCAGAGTGCTTTACTTGTGAGCGCCTTTGGACCTACCTATGGTCAAGACCGATGAACGTGCTTGCTGTGCTGCGGGGTAGCTGCATGTTTAGGATGATTAACGATGCTGAGGGACCCGGTTTCACAACCAATGGTCAACTCGTTACCAAGACGCACCCCCGGTCAAAGGGATGCTGGAACCTTGTTGCCCCGTCGCGTGTTTGAACGGTATGCGCCGTCCATCTTCAAGATCATCCAAATTCCAAGTGGGTGAGAATAGCATCAAGCATCGTCGACGATATTGACCCATTACTATTGGCCCTAGCATTGGAAAACGAGGAATTGCTACGAGAAAACTGCCGCTATGCTCCCATATGAAGAGGTAACAAACAGATCCCCCAAAACAACGGGACGCGCAGTTGTTCCGTCAGCCTCCAGGTACCATGGTCTAACTACAGCAGCATATGACTACGAACCTCTGGTTCCTAGGCTTGAACATATATGCAGGCCCTAGGTACCTTGCATTGACATACCAGTCAAATCATGTTCATCTCGGTTCAGGGGTAGCCGACGACGATGGATATATATAGAGGTTGCAGCGGCTGGCGTCCATTGTCGATTTAGGCAGCAAGGATATCGAGTTCAGGCCTTTTAGTCGGGAAACACTGCCCCAGCGGAAATGAGGCCGATGACGAAGCCCGACTCAATCGGGCCAATCGCATACTGAAAATGCTGCTGCACTTGGCGTACTCGAAAGAAGGAGAAAAATGAGGGGTGCAGAGGCCAGTCCGGTTGTGTCTCGTGAAAACTAGTGGGTGTCGTTCTCTAAAGTTGGAGCAATCCCAATAATGCCGACAATCAGCCAGGAGAGAGGATGTTCTGTCCGCCAGCTGTGCTCGATTTGCGGTGATGATGGCAACGGTGGATGAAGGCTGTCTTTATTAAAGGGAAAAAGGAATGAACATAAATGTTTGGTTGATGCAACGATATTCGTTAGCTCATCGGGGTCCATCCCGCAAGAGACACGGGTTCAGCCGGAGATGGTGCAAACTAAGACACTTCTTTCGTCCTTCTCGAAGCCTGAGTCCTGGAAGAGGTATGTCAAACTAAGGTAGGTCAAGGTCTGGGCCGTTAATCCAGCGGATTGGCCTATAGTATGACCCCGTCCGAGGGGCATGTGGCAAAACCCCTTGCTGGATTGCAGGTTTATCCGTTTTGGGTGTCTGCGTGCTGTACCTAGTGTAGAAGCTACCGCGACCTCCTCGTTCGCAGAAACGACCGGGTCAGCCAGGACAGCTTTCTGAGGACTTGGGAGCCTGGTGGATAGTCGGTAACGTACGGAGTACACACAGAGCTTACTGCAATAATTGGGAGTAACGGTGCGTGTTTGTGAGCGTGCTTTCCCTCTTTCTCTGCAGTTTTGATACGGTGCTAGTGAGCCGGTACCGAGGCCGCGCTATCGCCTGTGCCTACGAAAACGGGTTTGGGGACCAGAAGCGGACAGGGTACTTGTAGGCGGGGAGACGAAGGTGTGGACTGATAATGCCTTCGGAGCGAGATGACGCCTCGCCTCAGTCAGCAAACCAGGGAGGGTTGTGTGGAGCTCCCCCAACGTTCGTCCTAGGACAGAGAGGCGTGGGAGACTGGTAACTTTTGCAGGAGATGCGCTTTCGGCAAATTTCTTCTCTCATTGGCGAATGGTCGATATGCTGTGAGAGAAAACATGGCGGAAGAGAAAGTGTTCCTTTGTTGGATGTTCGTGACGACGTTTGAGCCGTTGGAGAAGCTACCCACCCCCCCTAGAAAGTTAGTTCGGCAGCTCCACGTGGAAGACAAGGAGATGCCATTGATTGACGTCTAATGTGGTGTGGATGGCCCAACCATATTATTAACGACAAAATCATTGCGCCGCTACGCAGGCGGGCCATCACGTTGGAAGAATTGACTTGATTAGTGTGCGTTCGCGATAGGTAGCTTGCCGTGCGGTTGTTGGCTATGGTGGTCACCACAGACACAAACGTGGGAGGGTGCCTCATCTCGGTTCCACGACAGTCGTCCGTCGACTCGTCAGCTCGTCAGCTCCACCCCCTCGCAGCACGAGGGCCCATTGGCCAGTCGGCCGCCAGTCGAGACGACCCTTTCGGAGTGGAGGTTGATGATGTGTGTGGGCAAAGCTTCGGGCGAGGCGGAAGGGGGGGGGAGGGAACACTGGAACAATACGGTGCTTAGGTAGGTAAGCAGTGTACCTACCTGTACGTGTAGGCTCGGCACAGCAGGCCATGTGTATTTCACAGGCGCATACGGCCTCACCCCGGTGGATAATCGAGATCGACACACGGCCAGGACGCGCTGTGCCGCCTGTGGTTGCTGTACGCTATTTTCTGTTCTAAATACGACATGACAACGCGGGCAACGTGAGTGACCGGCACATGCTAGGAGACGGAGAAATGCGGACGAGAGAGGGGAGTGGGTATTAAACTAAGAGGGAGCATCGAAGCATCCGGCGATGACGGCAAGGAGTCGATACGCAAGAGTGCACCCAAGGTTGAGGGAGCGGTCGTTTTGAGCCCTGCCGTGCATATAGAGAGGAGGTTAGATACTACTGTGCGGTACATTATTTCCGGTCGCTGCCAGTGGCGTAATCTGTACGAGGTCTCATCATTTACCAATACCTGCCTAGGTAGTAGACCGATGAAGGATCCATAGGCGAGAGGCCATGCGCTCACAAGAAAGTATGAGGAGCTAGGAGGAGCGTTTTGCTCCCAAGGTCACATCTGGAGCTGGTATAACGGGTGGGATTCTCGGGATGCATATTCTGTTCTTTAGCATGGATGGAATTTTACTTTCACCCCATTTTTCCCACGTTGGGGCTAGGCGACCACACTACCCAACGGGCAAGAGCTCTTGGTGCGCCGGTGTGGCTTTCCTAAGGTAGGACCTAGGACCTAGGACCTAGGTTACCTACCGGGTGGGTGGGTGCCTACCTAATTAGCGTGTGATGGACGGAGGTGCCTTGGGTCGGCGGCAGCCAGGCATAAATGCAACGAGCACAGTTGCAGTCTTCGGCACAGCAATGACGCCGTCTCCAGTGGGCTACCTAGGGTAGCCAGACGCCGGTGGACAGGCTTTGGTAACTCAGTCCTCGTGTCACAGGACGAGACACCTGGTTTCTGCTGAATCGAGAGAAGCAGCTCCAGTGAAGAGAGTAGCTTCCACAAGGCGAGGAGGCATAGCAGAGGCGCTCAAGCATGGGAATTTACGTGGTAGTCGCCCAGGACCCCTTCAAAAGTCAATTTCTAGATATCACCGTATCACCGCGGCCACCATATTCTTCTCTTCGGTATCGCGCGCTGGAGGAAACACCATTTACCTATTTCAGTGCACCGGGCTTAGGGCTTCCTTCTCTAATCCGGTTTAATCGCTGGTTTGACTGGGAGAGACTGGTGGTCAAAGACGAGAGCTGAGCAGCTGAGGCCTTGGGCCAAACATTTTGTACTTCGTTAGTGTCAACCTATATCAAGCTGGGTTGCCATGCCTCGCCTTGCTTTGCTTTGCTCATCGCCCAACCGGGACAGACGGATGCAGCACCAGCCGCATATGACTTAGGTACCTACCTACCAAGCAAGCAATTGCTGCTCAGACTTGCAGAAACGCCGTTACGAAGGCGGTTGATGGCAAATACCTCACTGTGCAGTAATCGACCAACCTACCTACACATTGCCGTATGGTATGTACTGTGTGTGCTACCAGGGGGTGCCTCCACCTATCGTATCAGAATTGCCCGCTCAACGAGTTATGTAAGTCATGTAGGTACCTTTAGCTCTGAGCTTCACGGCTGCCTTGCAGTACTGCATACGTCGACCCTGCCGTGCTTGGGACGATGCAGGGAGCCAGTTGCGCGAACCAAACGGATGTCCAGAGTGCCTGATGCTCAAGAAACCTACAAATGGTGAAAGAAAAGAAGCTCTCGCGCGCGTGTGTCCATGTGTGCACCTGTTGTGTAAATGTGTGGAAGGTCGGGCGACGAATGGCAAGAGAAGTATCTTACAGCTTGTACTATCTTTTTTTGGGGGAGAAGGGGGGGGGGGGTTTCGATTCGCTGCCCTCCTCCCGCCCCCCCCTCCCCAAGCAAGAGCAAGGAAGGTACTTCCCGCCGCGCCGCTCGCACCGGGACAGGCCAGGTACTTCTCTCTTGCTCTCTTTCTTACGGAGCACTTTCCCAAGTCCCACGCCAACACCAATTTTCTTCTCCTGTGGTCTGCGTCGACCTCCCTCCTACCTTTCCATCACCCTTCCCTCTTTTTTGGTTCCTTCCTCCTTGCCCCTACCGAAATCCTCCCATCTCCTCCTCTCCCCTTTCCGAGCTGCAAGGACAAAAGGCATTTCGACTCGAGGACCTGTCAATTTTGTCCTCGTTTCCTTCCCCCCCCTTGCCTGCTTGTTGCTGCCGCATCTTCCGCTCCGGTCTGTTTTTTTTTTCTCCTTTGCTGTGCACTTGACTTTGCTCGGCACCTCTCCTGAAGCTTGCTCGCCGGGAACCACTTCCGTCCCCCTCTCCCGAGCATCCGCCGTTTGTTCGAGTCGTGCTGCAACACCCTCTTGTCTGCAGTTGCAAAGAATACAGCTCTTTGAAGCGTCGACTGGTCTTCCTCCGGTCATCGCTTCCGCCGCTATTTGTTATTGTGCAACGCCTCGTCGTCTGCCGTGTCGTCGCCGTCCTGCTGCCACAATGTCTGGTCCCCAAGCTGGTAACCAGCTCAACATTGATCGCTATGTCGTGATCCACGTCGCAACCACCTGCGACGAGCATGGAGTCTACGTCACCAAGGATTCCGCCGAGGTCATCGAGCTTGGCTGGATCCTTCTTGACGCAAAGTCTCTTGAGGAGGTACGTTGGCCTTCTCCTGCCCGAGCCGAGCCTCGCTGCCCCATCCATCCCTCTTCGCCATCACACTCATAGCTGACCGAACCTCTTTTCAGATCACCCGCGAGAGCGTTCTTGTCAAACCCATCAACACTCCGATCACACCCTTGTGCAGTAAGTCGTCACACGAGACTTGAGACCTCGTCATCTCGCCCTCACGTCATACGGTGGCCTACCTCGGGTTCCGTGATGACAACGGGAAATTTCCCTCGCTAACATGACATTTTCTCCTTTAGCGAGCTTGACGACCCTGACGTGGGAACATGTGCGTAACGCCGGGACCTTCCGCGATGCCATCAACCGATTCGACACGTTTGCCAATGAGCACTTGACCTCGCAAAACCTCGATTTCGTCTTCGTTACGCTTGACGCTTGGGATCTCCGCGTCCAGTTGCCCCGAGAGGCCCGGGACAAGGCCGTCGTGCTGCCTCCTTACCTCCAGCATTCTCGTACTTTCGATTTGCGAACCGAGTATCAGCGATGGCAGCAGCACCACCCCGAATCGCTCCCCTTTGGGCCCTCGATGCTGTCCAACATCTGTGCCGCCTTGGAGGTGGAGCCGGTCCAGTCCAGTGCTCCAATCAAGCATAACCTGCCTTTCCACCTTCAGGCCCTGGCTCCCGCGTCCCCTCGCCGTGCCATGGAGGAGGCCGTTACTCTCGCCCGCGTTCTGAGAGGCCTGATTCGCAAGTCGCAGCCCTCTCACGAGCACCCCGATGTCTTGACACGTCCCATGGATGCCCGCGCCGATGTGCGTGCTTTCTTGTCGGAACGCAGCAAGGTCCTCCACATGTCTGGCCTGCCCCATGACACTACTCAATCCGAGCTTGAGAGCTGGTTTACGCAGTTTGGCGGTCGCCCCATTGCTTTCTGGACCCTGCGAACCCCTGAGCAGCATAAGCCCACAGGCAGCGGTTTCGCCGTCTTCTCTTCCCACGAGGAGGTGAGTTTTTTAATTTTATATTTCTTAGACTCATTGCGAGCAAAAACTCTGCCGCGCCATTTTGCAATTGGCCCGTTACGAATGCCATGGTCGCTTCAATGGCCGTTCTTATCTTGATGCAGAGTTCTGCGCCACTAAGGCCTGCAAGTACAAGACTGACAGCGTTCTAGGCCGCCGAGAGCCTGTGCATGAACGGTCGTGCTCTTAACGAGAAGGCGATCGAAGTGTCTCCGTCCTCCAGCCGCGTCTTGGACCGTGCTGCCGAGATCCTCACCCCGTTCCCGCCCAGCAAGAACCGCCCTCGTCCTGGTGACTGGACTTGCCCCTCGTGTGGCTTCTCAAACTTCCAGCGACGAACTGCCTGCTTCCGCTGCTCGTTCCCGGCTGTGAGCGCCGGCCCTACCGGCGATATGGGTTACGGCTATGGATACGGCCCGCCAGCCATGATGCCTCCTCCCCAGCACCACCACGGGCACATGGGTCATGGTGGTGGGCGTATGGGCGGAAGCGGCGTCGTTCCGTTCCGCGCCGGAGATTGGAAGTGTGGCAATGAGGTCTGCGGTTACCACAACTTTGCTAAGAACGTTTGCTGTCTGCGATGCGGTGCCAGCCGTGCTGGTGCCGCTGTCGTCGCCGACTCTGGTGGCTACCCTTCCCCCATGGATCCTCCCTCCAACTACAGCATGAGCCAGGGCTCGATGAGCGGCACCCCTGGACCTGGCCCTTTCGCCTCGGCCGGTGGTGGCTTCGCATCCGGTGGCGGCTACGGTGGTCAGCATTTCGGTGGCCCCCCCAGCACCTATGCTCTCCCCTCCGGTATCGGTGGCGGCGGCGCTGCCCCTTATCCTTCTTCTCTCAACACCCACTTTGGACCGGCCCCCGGATCTCACTCCGCCGGCCCATTTGACAGCCGCGCCGCTGAGGCTGCCTTCCAGTCGGCTTCTAACGGTCCTGCGTCTGCTGGCCCCTCGAACAACTTTTACTCGCAAAACGAGAACGATCCTTTTGCGTTCCTTTCCAGCGGTATCGGTGGTCTGTCCGTCAGCGGCGGCGATGCTCGCCAGAACGGAGGAGCCGCGCCTCCGAGCAAGTCTCCCGCCTAAATGACGACCTGATTAGCGATTTGGGAAATCTAAGCGAGCTGCATCGGCTTCCTTGGATTGTTTTCAGCTCATCCTCACTTATGCGGAACGAACTTTGAAAACAAGACGAACATAGAGCATTGACCTTTGGCAATTACCTTCAGGACTTACGCTTGCTTTCAACGGAAGGGGGTGTCTAGGTTTTGGAAGATCACTTGGAAAGGGGTTTGTTGTCGGTATACCAAGGGATGCGGGTAAAAAAGTTTGCAAGGCTGGAAAGACAAAAAGAGTGTTACACTACCGGAACGGACGGACACCGCTGTTGGATTTTGCTTTCTCCCTGACAAGCGTCAGTATAAAAGGGCTGGCTAGCTAAGGATTGTTGATTACGGCCGACCTCGTCTTTGGTTTGGACGTTGTGGTTGCGGTACGGTCGGATTTTGGGCGGTCCAAAGGAGAGTGCATAGCGAAGGGAGTGTAACGGGTATACCTGGCCTTCATTGTGTGTGTGAGATGTGCTGGTTTTCAATATTGCTAGTTTTTTTTCTGTTTCTTTCTCTTTACCCCTCGAGTATTTTCGTCGTCGTGTCTGCTTTATCACCGAGTTCTGTCCCTCCCCCTCATCCTTTTCATCTGGCCTTCTTGTTTCATCCTTTTCCAACATCACAAAAAACTCCTCCGTCCTTGTTCATCTCCCATTTTCAGATTGGCTTGGCATGTACAACCCTCTATTCTCTCTCTCTTCTCTCTCTCTCGACACAAACACACATATGGTTTCTATACGGCTGGATGGGCGGCAGCGTTGTGGGAGTCGGGGAGTGAAATAGGGTCCAGGGCAGGCTGGCTGGCTTTGGCTTCATAATCTTCCTTCATATTGAAATGCGAAGTCTGTGCTCTTTCAAACCCGTGTCGTTGTGTAGTGCTTGCCCCGCCTTCTGCGCGTTTTCTTGGTGACGCAAAAGACCGAATTCCTTGAGTTGGGTACAAAAACGCTGCTGCACACAATATGGGAATGCGTTACTGGCGCTCAGGCTTTCCCCCCAGCTTTCATTTATTTAGCGCGTGGCTAAACGGCCAAATGTGCGGCGGTTGCAGTCTTGTTTGCTCATGCCCTCGGCTGTCGTCTGCCGTTTCGTCCCTGTTGGTTTAGGCCCCACCTCTGGACTAAGTACGTCCGTTGCTGCCCTTTCTCAGAGAACAATCACCACTATGGCAAATGTGCTGTTGTACGCGGCCGCTCACACTGACATACGAAATCCCTAGATGACTTACGCTTACTCGTCGCCTGTTCGGGACAACTCCCATAAAGCTCGAGCAAAACCGCCACCATCCATCCAGGCCACTCTAGGGTTGAGATGGAACCAACGCAAGAGCAGGCATCACATCAGATAGGGTCTGTCCACGCGGTGCCCGAGGCATTTAAGCGAGACGGTTCGATCATTGAAAGGGCAGCATGTTGGGAATCTGAACTTATCTCCACAAATAGCCATGGACGCCAAAAAAGCAAAGAAAATAAAGTAAAGTGCAGCCCTCCAAGTGCCGTCTGCCGCCCTTTTCAAGCTCCTGCCCAGCTCAGTCTCTCGTATCTGCCATGGTAGCTAGTAATTTTTACTGGTAGGTATTCTTGAGACTCCACCTTGCCTATCGGTCAATCTCATCAAGCGGCAGATCGCCGTCGTCCTTGCCGACGATGGAGTCGGCAACCTTCCAGATCTGAAGAAGGTTGTCCTCGGCGGCGCTGCAGACGAGCCAGGGTTCGTTGGGGTTCCAGCTGAAATCTGCGAGGTGGTTGGTGTGTCCGCCGTGCATGAAGAGCCTATGGCTTTGGTTAGCAAACACATGCTTCGTAAGCACAGCTAGACATGCACATACAGTTCTGGGGGGCCGTCTTCTTGGTCGTCCGGCATCTGCTCCTCTCCAACGCGGGAAAGATCCCAAAAGATAACTCTTCGGTCGTAGGACCCACTGCCGAGAATGCCGGCTTCCTGCGGGTGCCACGAGAGGGAGGTGACTGCATCGTTGTGTCCCTCCAGTGTATGGACCTTCTCCTTGACGTTTCGGAGATCCCAGATACCCAAGGTCTTGTCTGCGGACGCTGTTGCGACGAGCACTTCTGACGTGGGGTTGAATGCAAGGGCGTTGATGGCATCCATATGACCGCGCTTCGCGGTGACGGCGGCGCGATTCGTCTCGGGTTGACGCACATCAACAATCTGCATCGTCAAGTCATCCGACACGGTTCCGATGAAGCTCTTCGCAATGGGATGATACTGGACGTCATTGACGATCTGGGTGTGGTGTGTGTACTTGCGAGCGGGCTTCAGTGTGTGGCTTCCACTCTGGAGAGTCTTGAGATCCCTGTCAAAATCGGTTAACATCAGGTCAGGGAGGTAAAGGAATGCGAAACAAACCATAGGCACACAGTAGTATCTTCGCTGCCAGACGCAAGACAACCCTCCTCATGAGGGTTCCACGCCAGACCGAATCCTTCTTGCTTGTGGCCGACGAGTTCAACCTGCGCGTTGACCTTGCCAGTGGGCTGCAAGCTGTGCTTCGTGCGGTCGAAAACAAGGACTTTGCCGTCAACGCAGAGTGTTGCGATGATGTCCGGGTTCTGGGGCTGGTAGCGTGCCTTGTTGATCTCACCGGGATGGTCGATCTTTTGTACGATGCTGAATTCGACAGCAGCCGCCGAGCCGCTTGACGCCTTTGAATAACCTCCGATCTCTCCCGTATCCTCGTTGTAATCCTCGGGGTTCGGGGTGACGGACTTGGGGATCTTGACTTCGGCAATCTGCACGTGGTTGGGAAGGCCCTCGGAAGTGTGGGTTCCGAGGAGTAGTCTGTGAATGCGATAGTTCTTGTCTTCGGGCTCCTTGACGTCAGGGAACCATTGGGTGGTCAAGGTAGGCCATTCGAGAGCGGTACTGTTGATCTTGTCAGTCTAGGCAAGGAAGAAAGTCAACAGCACGCCGTACCTGAGAATCATGTCGTAGAGAAAGGGGCTGTTCTTCTTCCATGTCTTGTATTCTATCATCGCGTCAGTCAAAGAAAAGGCAGCAGCTCTGTGATTGAAGAGAACGTACCCTCGTTGATAAGGCGCTGCTCCTGATCCTCGTCCTCTTCTTGAATCATGTCGACTGGAGGAGGATTAGCCTGTAATGCGCTTCGAAGCTTGTTTGCTAAGCTTACCATCGACATCGTCAACGACCTGGGCGGGCGCCATTGCGTAACGCTCAACGATTGATTGAATTTTAGTTTCTAATGCAGTGTTTACCAACTTTGGAGAGGCTGAGAGGGCGGTGTACTGCTTCGCAAGGGTTCTTCGTGCTGGCGCAACCGGAAGCAAGACGCGAGGTGGAGGTTCTAAAAGACGACGCGCAGAGAGGCGCGTAGATTGAAATTTGGCCCAGCACCAGTTAGCCCGGACAGGCAAGGGTCAGGAAGGCTGCCACACCAGGCCGAGACAGGAATGGACATAACGGACGAGATCACTCCACAAGCAGGTGGCCGAGGCGCATCCTCACCAGCCACAGAACCCACAGGCTCTGGCGGGGGATATGTGGCGCAGGCAATGTCAAGAGCATGGTGGGTACCTAGGTAGGTATTCGTACCTACTAAGGTAAGTACCTAGGGTCGTCGAGTCATATCGGCGAGGCCAGAAACACTGCTCGAAGCAATGACTGAACCGCTGTAGCCACTAGCGTTACAGGATTCTCCAGCCTGGCCCCGCCACCGCCGCTGCCCGAAAGCTGGACGCGGAAGTTCCTGCATCATCCAATATCGATTGCGACCACATCCCCCCCAGCACATCCGGCACCAGGTCCATCTGTCCAGCTTCACCTGCGCAATCCAACTTTCACACTTTCCGACCTCAACCTCCCGCCCTCACACAGCTCGACAGCCGAGTTCCCTGTTCACCTGGCAGAATCGCAGACAAGTTTGGTTATTTCGAATAGCCAGCTGTTGAATATTCTTTCACTTGTTCATTTCTTCTTTTCTTTTCTCACGTCGCAACCAGCTTGCGACTGATTCGCCTTGGCCTCCTGCGTCAGCACTCCCTTCGTGTTTGGAGAGAAAGAAAAAAACGGAATAAACAACCCTCGGCAGGTCGCTTGTAGGGCACTGAAACGGAAAGAGACAGATCGCATTTGTCTCCTGGAATAATCATCGCACATCGCAACATCATCAACTTTAGCATTATTTGTCGCGCTTAACTCAAGCTCACCCACGACATCATGGGGTTTGTCCAGATTCCGCTCTCGCTTGATCGCCAAACGTCGCACTTGCTAACCCCGTCATCCACAGTGTTCCCAAGTTCTTCAGATGGCTTTCGGAGCGCTATCCGGCCATCTCGCAGCTCATTGCCGAGAACCGCATCCCCGAGTTCGACTGTCTCTACGTACGCCCGCCCCCTCCCATACCTTTGCCACTCGATTGCAATAGCTGACAATGTTGGGTAGCTGGATATGAATGGTATTATACACAACTGTACTCACAAAGATGCCGGCGAAGACACAACTTTTCGACTAAGCGAAGAGGAAATGTTCATTCGCATCTTCAATTACATCGAGCATTTGTTCGGGAAAATCAAGCCGAAGCAGCTCTTCTTCATGGCAATTGACGGAGTCGCGCCGAGAGCCAAGATGAACCAGCAGCGTGCTAGGCGTTTTCGAACTGCCCTCGACACTGAGAAGGCCCGTGACAAGGCCATCAGCGAGGGCGTCGAAATGCCCAAAGAACCCCCTTTCGATAGCAACTGCATCACGCCCGGTACTGAGTTCATGGCGAAGCTGACCCAGCAGCTCAGATACTTTGTCAACAAGAAGGTCTCTGAGGATGCTGACTGGCAAGGCTGCGAGATTGTCTTGTCTGGCCATGAGGTCCCTGGTGAGGGTGAACACAAGATAATGGAGTACATTAGGAACGCCAAGGCGCAGCCTGACTACAACTCCAACGTTCGCCACTGCTTGTACGGCCTTGACGCTGATCTCATCATGCTTGGCCTGCTCAGTCACGACCCTCACTTTTGTCTCCTCCGAGAAGAGGTTACTTTTGGCCGTGCGAACAAGGCCAAGACCAGGGAACTGGAACATCAGAACTTCTATTTGCTGCATCTATGCATAGTGCGCGAGTATTTGGAGCTGGAATTCCAGGAGCTTCAGGAGCCTGGCCGGCTGAGCTTCCCCTTTGATCTCGAACGAGTCATCGATGACTTCATTCTAATGGCTTTCTTTGTTGGAAACGATTTCCTCCCCAATCTTCCTCGTCTCCATATTAACGAGGGTGCCCTCGCTGCCATGTTCCGTATCTACAAGTCCGTCTTACCTCTGGGAGATGGCTATATCAACGAGGGCGGTGTTATCAACCTGCCCCGTCTTCAGAGGCTTCTGAACGAGCTCTCCAAGGACGAGACGAACCAATTTGAGAACGACGTCAGCGATGAGAAATGGTTCCAGTCTAAGAAACTATTGGAATCTAACGGCGCCGACAGCAGAAAACCCAAGGGCAAGGGACTTGTGCTGACATCATCCCAGAGAGATCTGTGGAAGCAGCGAATTCGCCCCTATGTCAAGAAACCTTCATCCGAACCACTGGATCTGGGAACTAGTCTCAACGCTGCTGATCGCAAGTTTGTTCAAGACCTTGCCGACACTCTTCACATTGAATGGAGCACCAAAGAGGATGACGAGGGCCATCGCCATCTCGTTCTGTCTTTTCCCAAGGGCGCCGAGACTGTCAACGACGAAGAAGAGGAGGGGACCCTTGCACTCTATCGGGTTATGCGCAACTATGATAAGGCTACCGTTGTTGATGTCGGTGGCGAAGACGCTCAGCGACAGTACAAGGAACTTTATGACCAGAAGTACCAGGCCTGGAAGACGAAGTACTACCTGCAGAAGTTCCCCGAATGGGAACCCGAGCAGTACGACACTGAGCTTACCAAGCTTTGCGAGAATTATGTGCAAGGTCTCCAATGGGTCTTGTACTATTATTACCGCGGAATTGCCTCGTGGCCTTGGTTTTACCAGTACCACTACTCTCCTTTGACCTCTGGTAGGTTCAATTAGACACAACACACGTAAACGCGCTAACACATCTTTCAGACGTTAACAAGGGTCTTGGAGCTGACCTCAACTTCAAGCTGGGTCAGCCTTTCCGGCCCTTCGAGCAGCTTATGGGTGTCTTGCCCGATCGAAGCAAGTCGATTGTTCCCGAAGTCTACTGGGATTTGATGACGAACCCCGAGTCTCCCATCTACGACTTCTACCCCAGAGACTTCGAGCTTGACATGAACGGGAAGAAGATGGAATGGGAAGCCGTTGTGAAGATCCCTTTCATTGACGAAAAACGCTTGCTCAGCGCGATGGAGCCTAAAAACAAGCTCCTCAGCGAGAGCCAAAAGGAACGAAATGGATTTGGAGTTGCTCTCAAGTTCACTTACAACCCGGAGATCGCCTTCACCTACCCCTCGTCGCTTGTAGGCGTTTTCCCAGATATCAACCCTTGCCGCTGCGTGGAGAACATCTTCGAGCTTCCCAATACTGAAGGTCTCACCTATCGTAATGGCCTTGTTGATGGTGCCAAGATCAACATCGAGGCACTTGCAGGGTTTCCGACACTGCACACCCTATCCTACACAGCGATGCTGGTGGAGAACTTTGGCGTTAATGTCTTTCAAGCAGACAGCAAGAACCCCAGCATGATTGTTACTCTCACCGACGCAGAGATGACAACTAGGGCCCAATCGGCTGCCCAAAAGCTTGGAAAGCGATGCTTCGTCGGATACCCATTCCTGCAAGAAGCCAAGATTGTAAAGGTCACCGACGAGCTCTTCGACTACGAGCTCGACAGCAACGGCACGGTTATCCAAAAGCACCACGGTCCTAAAGACATTGACTTCTTCTCTAAGGAGTCTACCTACATCGAGAATTGGCACTCAAAGCGCCTTGGCATCGTCATCGGCTCAGTAGAGTCCCTGGTCCACGTCCACATGTTGAAGGGCTTGATCAAGACCGAGGAGGGTGCTTTGATCAAAGAGTACGCGCTGAACCCGAGCATGAGAAGTGTATACGCTTCTCAGACCATCGTCGACGAAGTCATCAACGAGGACGAGCGATTTATCGAGAAGGCTGCTGTTCCCATCGAGGAAGAGTATCCAATCGGCACTCAAGCTTTCTTCTTGGGCGAGTACAACTACGGACGAGCTCTGGAGGTTACGGGCCATGTCAACAACAAGGCCAACATCCGGGTTTCTGTCTTGAAGCACAAAGAACCCGATTTCGCCAAACCCATTATCCAGGACATGAAGCGCCAGAATCGATACACCCCGTCTTACGCAGTTGCTAAGATGCTCAACCTCCACCCTTTGATTCTCAGCAAGATCCTGTCGTCTTACCAGGTCAACACTGTTGGTGGTCTGAGAGTAAATCTGGGTCTTAACCTCAAGTTCGATGCCAAGAAGCAAAAGGTGCTCGGCTACTCGCAAAAGTCAGACTCTGGTTGGGAGTTCAGTAATGCTGCTATCGAGCTTCTAGCCAGATACATCGCCGCATTCCCCGACTTCTTCGCCGCTATTCAGCAGAATCCTCAGGCAAGCGATGTCAGCGACACCGATCTTTGGAAGGACCCTAAGGTGGCCGCTCAGCGGGTGAAAGAGATTGGAGCTTGGCTCAAGGCGGCCCAGACCAGCAAGTTTGAGAGAGTTCCCCTCGAAGCTGAGCAGCTCGACTCTGTTGTGGTCATGAAACTTGCCGAGGCCGGTGCCCAAGTCTTCCTCCAATCTCACGATGTTGATGTCATAAACATGAAGAGTGTCCCGCGCTCAGCCATCATGAAGCCCAGCGATGCCGAGTTGTTCCTCGGCAACCAGAAGTTCGCTCTCGGCGACCGGGTCAGCTTCTTGTCCTCTTCTGGCAAGGTGCCTCTTGGCAGCCGGGGAACTGTGGTTGGCCTCAGCCGTACCGCGACCAATCTTCTCCTGGATGTCGTATGGGATCTCACTTTCATGAGTGGCACAACTTTGGGAGAAAGAGCTCCGCCATTCCGCGGTATGACCGTTGCCTCGTCCTCGGTTCTCAACACCACGTATAAGCAAGTCGTGTCTGGCTCCAAGGCCGGCATGCAGCGCAAGCCAGCGACAGCTCCGGTGTCGCTCACAACCATGGCGGCGGGTGTTCCCCAGTACAAGGATGCGCCTGCTCCCGGTCCGCTCAGGGGCACCTGGCGTGGTGCCGCTAACGGCAGTCAGGGCCAGTCCAGCCGAGGCCGTGGCCGCGGTGGAGGTGGACCTAACTTGCTTCACAGCACCCTTGTCTACCGCCCTCACCAGAACGGCACGGATGAGGCTCACGAAACCAACGGTCAAGGCCAGCGTGGTGGAGGCAGCTTCAGAGGCCGTGGTCGTGGCCGCGGTGGACTGGTCCAGCATCCCGGACAGTCGGGCCTTCACGAGATGCCGGCTCAACCCCAACAGCCGATGTACGGCAACGTCCCGCCTCCCCCTAACCTTGACGCGCGTGGTAGAGGTAGAGGCCGTGGTGGGCGTGGTGGACGGGGCAGAGGCGCTCCCCGCGGACGTGGTGCAAACGGAGCGGCGAACGGAGTAGCGAACGCAGCTTCCACGGACGCGGTCCAGTCTTAGAAAGTATGTGCCTATATTTCCTATGATTACTTTTGGTTCAGCAGATACCCCTTGATGAAGCGATGTGGTTTCTGATAGATGGCTTCGATTTTAAAGAGAGAAAAGTAAATCGAAAGGACGGGTTACAGACTAGAATGAAGGCAATCACGGTATATCAAGGCATGCATAGTTGCTCTTTTTGGACCATCGAGGCGGCTGGTCTAGTCTTGAAGGGGCAACTCGACGTATCTAGTTAGTACTAGGAGACAATACACGCATGCATGAGTCTTTTTTTTATCCAAAAATGCTTTATACCACTGGCAAAATGAGGTAAAAGTGTCCAGGAAGTTATGTTCATTTACGCCAAATTTACATGCTTCCTCATCAGTCTCAAGGCTTCTTCTTGTCTTTGTTCTCCTTAACCTTGAGAGCAGGAAGCTTGAAGGCCTTACTCACACCGCCCTTGAGGGCCTTCCAGCTGCCAATATCCCGGTCCTGGTTCCATGTCAAGATACCAACCCACGGCTGGACATTATAGTGCAGCTTCAAGACGACCTTGTCGGTCTCGGCGATCTTGCTTGAAGGGTGAGTGATTTGGTACTTGGGTTTTTGATTCTTGATGCGGAGCTTGCCACTGCGAAGCTGTCAGTCATGGGTCTCGACATACAAGAGTGACTGCTGCGAGAGTCTTACCGGTTGGGGTCGATGCTCTTGCCCTCGGCGCTCTTCTTCAGCTTACGCATGGCAGCAGGGCCGATGTTGGCGAGGTGATCGGCACTGGGCGACGTGATGATCTGGTCCCAGATGACGGCCTGGTTGGTGGCATTGGTGCCGGCGGCAGCCTTGGAGTCATCGGGCCATTCGGCCGTGACGTAGACGAAGACCTGCTTCGTGTTCCAGGTGAAGAGGTCCGAGAGGTCGGCGTCGAGGGAGAACTTGATGATGGCATATTCTTCCTTCTTGCTCGAGTAGTAATGGGGCCGGCCCTTGACGACCTGGACGTTTGTCGTCTTGAGGGAGCCAACGGAGGGGGCGCGCGGGGCAAGGAGATCGGAGAGGGCAATGACGGCGGCGACGAAGAAGGCTACCGACGTGAAGAAGCCAAAAGTGTTTTGGGCGCGGGTTATTGTGTTGTACATCTTGGGCGGAGGATCTGCCACCTCTGGTGGACTATGTGTCGGTCGGAAGGGAACGTATGCTTCTCAGCTTCTTGGTTGCGTAGAATGAACAAGCCCGAGGGAAACGAAGCTTGCTCGTAACGGGATGAATATGCGACGCGGGAGGCCACGTTTTGGGAGACAGGCTTCAGCCTTGCAGAGATGGACATGTGGCTTCAGCGCTATTGGTCGCAGCTTGGGGAGAGCTAGCAGCTAGGGGTCCTGGAGGAGATACAGTACGTACTGTAAGCCAGCAGCCGAAGATACCTAGGTACCTGCCCCAGTAGGTACATACTGAGTAGGTAGGTAGGTAGGGAACTGGTATGGAGCCGTGAACGGCTTCTTCAGCGGATTCCTAACCAGACGGCAGACAGCTCGTCGGAGTTTAGCATTGCTGTTTGTTCTGAGGAGCTCTTCAACAACGGTTATGCCCTTTCCCCAATTAAACCACCTATATCCTGCCTCCAAGCTTACTTAGCTGGCCAACAAGCTTCACTATCTTCTGATTACCTAGTATACTTGCCTGACTGGCATCATGAAGAAGGGAAGCACAAGGGTACATTGCTCGCATGGTCGTTGGCCTACTCATGTGCTCCTTTGGGCGGACTTGTCTGCTTCTCATTTACATCGCAGAGCTTTATTCCCTCCTTTAAACTCTTGAACGCCACTTGCCGCACCTTCAGTTGCATAGCTATGCCAAAAAAGATGCCGCACAGGAAAGGAATACTGCATAGTCGTTCTGAGACGGGCGAAGCCATCTTGTCACAACTTCACGTTTACTTCTCTTGTTCCGCAATAAAACCATTCCGTTTTCTATTCTTCTTCAACATCTCAGTTGTAATCTCGACTTTTTTGCCCTCTTCCTCCCCCTCTCCCAAAAAGCAAGTCTGTCCCGTTCACTAAAATAACCTTAATAGCGGCTCAGGGTCACGTATCGGGAAGAAGCTTCTTGGATAATAGAGATGGCAGATGATGCAGAGACCCAGGTATGTCGTCCTAGTCCTATTTGCCTTTGGATGTGAAGTTTCCCTTCGGCCTAAGCGGATGGGACCACGCAAGCAAGGTACTCAGTTTACCTACCCAGCTTCCCCAGTCGTTGCTGGGTTTTAATGGAGTGGGTCGCCAACAGAGCTTATCCACGTCGCACGCTACGAATACACGCCCCTGTGGCGAGTCGCTGTAGCCCGTTGCGTGTCAGCGGGTACCACTGTACCTTTTTTTTTACTCTCGTCTCGGCGTTCTACTCCAACGTCCCGGCGGCCACTGGGTAGCCCCCAAACTCGAGCGTGAACCCAGGCTTTTCCATCTGGACCCCACTACTAACCGACTTTCGTGAATGAAGCAGGAGCAAGAAGCGACACCGCCTGCGCACGCAACTTCTTATCCTTTTCCCTCTCTCTTCTCTCCTCCTTTTCACAGAGTCACGACCCCTCCCTGCGATGAAACGCCACAAAAAGGCGCACCCTCGTCTTCTTCCGACTCGTCTGCGCCCCGTCCGAATCCGCCCTCGCAACGGAGAGCCGATACCGCAAGAGTGACGTCCCGAAGAGATCAGGAGGAGGGAGCTTTGAGGGAGACTACGCATGCGGTAAGGGGGGCGCCCGAGAACGAGGAGGGAGGCAACAAGGCCGGTACGAACGGTGCGACTTTCTCTTCCAACCGAGGGGCTTCCGCAAAGAGATACGGCCGAACGTATGTGCCTACAGGGCTCTTGTTCTGATTCAAGAGATTGACACTGACAAATGGACCATAGGGCCGAGGAGTTGCGAGAGCGATACAGCAATAGCGAATATCACTCCTTTCCGACCTACGGGTGCGATCTAACCCAATGAGATACTGCGGGCGACGGTGTCGCTAACACCTACTCTGCTACTAGGAACTCAAAATACGGTGTTCCCGTCCCAGATCCGATGGTGACTTTTCCACACAAGAGAAACAAAACGCCGACTAACACACGCATAGAAGAACTACAGCAGGACCAAATCCATCCTCAACGGCGGTCTCACCGGCGGGACCAGCACTTTCGACAGAGGCAAAGATGCGCGCCACAAGAGACTGCCCTCGGCGCAACAAGTGGAACCCCTGAGGTCTGTCAAACGCCAAAAGATACAGACCAGAGACGAAGCGCACAAAGACCCCGGCGTGTTCGTTCCAAGATACATCACTTTGCCATCGGTCTCTCCAACGCCGGATACCCCGCCAGAAACCGTGCCAACGGTGGACTTGACGGGTTCTCAGCAGTCGCCGGATCTCGAACTCGTTAGTAACCGCTCGAACCACGACCCGACGTCGAGTGCAGAAGTCCCCGAATATAGGAGCGTGGAGAGGGCGCATAGCGCAGCTGCTAGCAACAAGCGCACTCGTCGCCCCCGCGGTCGCCCCTTGAAGTACGCTCAGTCAACCACGGCCAAAGAAAGCCCCACGGATGATGAAGATGACCTTACAAAAGAAGAGGGTGGTCCCCCAAGAAAGAAGCATGCCTTCGATCAACACAAGGGTAGTTCAAAGACAGCATTCCATCTACCTCCCGGCGTAGGTACGGCAAAAGGTCGGCCAGAAGACATCTCAGACGATGAGCTTGGTAGCCAGGAGAGAAGATCATCAAGGGAACGGCATGCCTCTTCGAGTGAGGGCATCTTGATTGAGGATGCACGAAAGTCAAGGAAGCCCCCTTCCGCCCGTTCTCGTGGAGATATGACCAGGGTGGACTTTTCAAAGTCGCAGAACGTCCAGCAGCCAAGATTAAATATCGCTCGCGCTGTCTCCGGGGGGATGATCTTGGATGTCAAGAATTTGGCCGCAGAAGATCGCCCCGTGTTGACAGTAGATCAAAACCGCAAAAGTCTAATCGCGGTCGATCCCACCGGCAAGCCTCGTCCAGAGTACGAATGGCTAGAGGTGAAGCTGATGTTTTGCACCAAAATACTTTACAGTACATTGAACACTCCACTGGTAGCAATTCATAAAGCCTTAGGGAAAGGCACCTGTGGCCTTTTGGTGTTGGAATTCACTGAACCCAGAGACGCTCTGACTTTGGGGCTTTGGGTGGAGAAAAGGGGGAAAGACATCTCTACGGTTACAATCAACTGTATTCCAACCGACAGGTAAGTTAATGCACATCGAAGTTGTTCTATGCCCAGCTAACAAAGGTCAGCGAGCAACTTGAGAAGATCTTCAACCACCAAATGCAGAGTGCCAGTGATTGGAACGAGAAGCGCGCGTCAAAACCAGATGACATTCAATATCTTGAGCATCAAGAGAAGATCAAACTCAAGCCCGCCGTGAACTCGACGCCAGAGAATCGGTCGAGGCCAACTTCCGCGCATCAGAATACTCCAACCCAAACCGGCCGCCAGCTCCTGCGACGCAGCATGCAGGGGGACGGCTTAGAGTCTGTGAAGACCCCCCTTCCCACGACAACCTCTGTCTTTGCTCTCAATGATGCCGAGGACCGCCGGATCGATACCCAGCGAACTAGGGCATTGTCTTCTAGACAGAGTAAGGATGGGGCTTCTCGGTCGGTCTTGAACTCGTCACCCAGCTTGTACAGCCGCAAATCCCCTAGTCCTGTCTCCTGGATCACCCAAAATCCCGACTGGGACAAGATTTGGGACGACAAGCCCCTTATCTTTCCTGCCATCGGCAAAAATAGAGCCTCAGTCTACCGTGATGACATCTCGCGCCTTGAGGAGGGCGAGTACCTGAACGACAACCTGATCGGTTTCTACTTGCGTTATCTTCAGGTCAATATGGAACGAGAGAACAAGGCTCTGGCTGACCGGATTTACATCATGAACACCTACTTTTACCCCAAGCTGACTGATGTGAAAGCGGGCCGGGGCATCAACTACGAAGGTGTCAAATCGTGGACAGCAAAGATTGACCTGTTCTCATTCGACTATATCGTCGTTCCGGTCAACGAGAGTGCCCATTGGTACCTGGCAATCATATGCAACCCAGCCAAGTTGCTGCAGAGAACCGATGCACAATCAAAAGCTGAAAAGGTGGACTCTGCAGAGGGCCTCGAGGACAAGACAAACGGAGAACTCAAGGAAAAGCCAGCTGAGGAGAGTGTGGTGTCTACCGTCGGCGAACAGGTCGGACAAATGAGTCTCGAAGAGGACAAACCAGAAGAGCAACCAAAAGAGGAACCGCAGAAGGCCGAAGAGAAAGGTCTCAAAGCTTCGTCCAACAAGCAACGGCTGCCTCGTAAGGTTATAGGAACCTTGGCTCGAAAGCAGGATCCTACCGAAGCTAGGGTCATTACCCTCGACTCGTTGGGCGTCGGGCATTCCCCAACCTGCGGGAATCTCAAGTCGTACCTCGTTCGAGAAGCGAAAGACAAGAAGAACTTGGAAATCGAGCCGCCCGGCACCTTTGGCATGACAGCAAAGGGCATTCCTGAACAAGAAGACCACGCAAGTTGTGGCGCTTTTCTCCTTGGTTACATGCGAGAGTTCCTTAAAGATCCGGATGGCGTAGTGGCTAGGTTGATTCGCAAGGAGACGCCGAGTTGGGATATTACATCTCTTGCGATGCGGGGCGAGCTCCGCAACATCATCATCGAAAAACGAAAGGAACAGAACGCACTGGCGGCGAAAAAGAAGGCCAAGCGAAAGTCAACTGTTCAGTCACCTGACGCCAGCAAGTCTCCAGAGAAATGTCAAGCAGAACCCGCTCCGCCAAGGACTCCCCAACCAGTGCTTGACGCGCCAAAGAACCCGTCATCTACCGTCAAGGGATCTCCGGTAGTTGCTCATCTGTCATTGCACAGTCGAGGCAGTCCATCTGCGAAGGATGCAGTTGGTGCCGCGGCTGCACATGTCCCAGCGGCGGAGCCTCCCACACAAGCGATGCCTCCCGTAAAGGACGAGTCTCCCAAAACCGTAGGGCCTTCTTTGCAGACTGAGGCTCAGGAATCACCATCTATCGTTGCTGCGACAAGTGAGGAGAGTGGGTTGCTGAGACCCCTGAAAGAAAGCTCGGAAGGACCACAAACGCCAGTCCGCGTGCAGTCACACACCGCTGACAGCTCAACACCGGCTCGCCTTCGGACCAGCCCTCGTCATACCAAACATAAGCCTGCCAACGATGGTGGTATGTCTAGGATGTTGCCTCCCCTCGTTTCTTCTCCAGCCAATCCTCCCAGCGAAAAGAAGTCGGCTTCCAAGAGTACCAAGAGGAAACTCAGTAACAGCGAGGCGATTTTGTGTCAACTGCCTTCGTCGCCGTCAAAGTCTACCAGTCACAACGAGTTAGTCACTCGTCGGTCCAAGAAGAAAAGCATCTCTCCAGGTCGCCAGCTACTTAGCGAGATGCACTCTTCATCCGAATCGACGCGGCAGAGCAAAGCAGCATTAGAAAACGGTGATAAAGAGGCCGGGGAACCGGAGAGCATCGTCATCGAGGACGAAGCACCCCCAGAGTCACCACTGCGCACAAAGACGGACGGCCCCACTGTGACGAGCCACTACTTCCCAAGGAAAGAACCACCTCGCATTCATTCCTCACCGTCGTCAGAACCAAATGTAAAGAAAAGGCGTTCTGTGAAGATTGTTGGAGAGGCGATTCCAAGCATCGAGAACCCCGAGACCGTGGATCTCACCACACAGTGAAAAAGACTTGCGTCACGATACCCTGATTTTGAGGTGGACAGTAAACGATTGGGATGGGAGTGGAAGGACGAAGGCCAAGGGAGGCTGGGTCCGTGGGAGAGTCTGCTATCCATTGGCGCGCAGCGTTGTTCAGGTAGCATACCGATAAATAGACTTATAGCACGGCTTCTTGAAGGCAATGAATAAATGAATATTTTACTTCCAAGATTGGCCGCAATTTACTCGTGGCCTTGACGGAGAGTAGAGGCTCATGTCATAGTTCGTACATTGTGGTACAAGATCCTCTGTAAGTGCTTTTCCCCTGTCCCGCCCTCTCTCTCTTTTCTCTTGCTATCGTTAGAGGAGGGGACACATCTATATGCTTTTGCTACTCGCTTTCTGAATTCGATGCATCATTATGGTTGCCGTTCACATCCGGCTTTTTCAACACCTTGGGCACCTCAAACACGTATCCACCGTTCTTCCCCTTGCCCTTGCGCATCTGCCACCTGCCCAGCCTGTGCTCCTTGCCTACAGCCGCCACGACGCAAACGCCATCCTGCCCGCGCTCACCGCGTTCAAAGATGGCAATATCGTTAATCACCCCCTTCAGGCCGCCAGCGGCATCTTCTGGCTTGTTCTTGCCAGCTCTCGAGGCCTGCTCGGCCTCTGATGTGAGAACGCCCGCCGCCTCGATTTTTCTCTTATCCTCGCTTAGGCGCCATACCCTTATGCAGCCGTCCCAGCTTCCACTGAGGATGACGTCTGAGTAGGGGATCGTCTTGAGAGCCGTGATCCACCGCGGTTGCGGTGGCGGCACGATGCTCGGATCCGGTTTGTGATCCGCCGAGACCTCGTCTGGCCGGAGGGCTTGTTCCAGGCCATGGGCCATGGGGTAGATGTGCAGCGGCTTCTTTTTTGTGACGCTCCAGAGGGCGAGGGAGCCGTTGTCGCTACCCGTGACGAAGAGCTCGTCGTCAATCATGGCAACACGGTCCATGCTGCCCTCGTGTGGGAGTGAGCGCGGGTCGACGTCCGGACGGGACTTCTTGTCTACGGCGCCGCCGCGGAAGACGAGCTGCGTCTCCTCGGCGACCTTCCACAGGCGTGCTGTCCGGTCACGTGCGCCTACACTCACGCAACGCTCCTGGGCAAGGGCGTCGATGTCGACAATTTCGTCTTGGTGGCCGAAAAGAGTCTCGACGTAGGCGAGCTCGTCCAAGCTCCAGACCTTGACCGTGCGGTCCTTTGAGCAAGAGTAGAGCTGGTTCGTGCCGCGGCGGAAGGCGAGACCGGTGATGGCGTCGCGGTGGTGGGTGAAGACGCGGATGGGCTTGAGGGTCTCGGCGTCGTAGATGATGAGCCTACGGTCCTCGCCGCCCGTGACGACATACTTGCCGTCCGGCGACGCCGCAACACACAGGATCTTGTCAACGTGGCGCTGGAATGACTTTTTTGTCGCGAAGTGTAGGTTGCCTCTCAGCCAGTTCGCCAACTCGGGCTTCTTGCGCGGCGGGGCGGGCGGCTTCTTGGGCTTCTTCTTGGTGGTCTGCGGGAACTGGTGTTGGGGGAGGTCCTGTATCCTCCACTTGTGCAGGTACAAGTCCTTGGTCGTTGTGTAGGCGTAAGGGGCATTAACGGCAACGGAGGTAAAGGTCTCGGTGTTGTTGCGGAAGAAGGACGAGGTCGCGCGGTCGAAGGCGAGCTCGTCGACGAGGGTCCGGTAGACCTTGCCCTTGGACTCTGCCACGTCCTCCTGTAACCGCTCGTTGATCAAGTCGCGGTCGATCTCGGCGGCGTCGAAGCCCACCTCGTCTACCTGCTGCTTGACGTTCTCGAGGTAGCGCTCCGCGAGCCGCAGGCGGCGCTCGGCGGCCGTCTCGCCCGCGACGCCGTCGTCCTCCGACGAGCCATTGTCGCTCTCCTCCGCGGCGGAGACTATGCCCTCGTCGTCCGAGTCGCTGCCCGAGATTGATTCGTCGTCGTCGTCGTTCTCACTTCGCTTCTTGGACGCGGGTGCTGCCGCTGCCGCGGATCTCTTGCCTTTGCTGCCGCTGCCGCCTTTGGCCGTCGCAGACGATTTCGGAGGGGCTCTGTTGGAGGTCTTGGAGGCGGCAATTCGCTTCTTGGGGGCCACGGGGCCGTCTGTCCTTTTCCGCTTCTTGTTGGCGCCGGGGATTGTGAAGAAGGACGACATCTTGGGCAGAGCTTCTTATGCTTTGCCTGGATATCTGGGCAACTTTTTTTTCCGTCCTGGCCCGCCTACATCGACGATATTTTTTTTGGAGGTGGGCTGCCCAGAAAAAAAAAGTTCAGGTGGGTACGTATCTCGGAGAATCAGATGCCAGGGTGGGGTGTAGATGCACCCAATCAAGAGCAGTGCAACTGGGGGTGTGGTTTTTCCGGGCGACGGCGGTCTACTGGGGCAGAATTCACCCACGGCGGCCCGTTCGCTTCAGGCTGTAGCTTGACTGCGCGTTCCGGGGGGTAGCTCGACCGACCTTGGAGGTTGAAGGCTGACGAACAACTGACCCTCATTAACGACGTACGAACACCACCATCACCACCACCGCCAGAACCTCTACCTTGTCGTCAACAACAAACTAGCCACCGCAACAACAGCCAAGATGTGAGATACAAGCTTCCCAATAATTGGTTAAATAAGACGCAGCCGAGCTAACACAAATGGCGTTTGGCAGGGAGGTACTACTGGGTATCACGGGCAAGGACTTTACCATCATCGCAGCTTCCAAAGCTGCCATGCGTGGTGCGACGGTCCTCAAGTCTGCCGACGACAAGACGAGAGCGCTGAACAAGCAAACACTGATTGCATACTCTGGCGAGTCGGGCGATACTGGTCAGTAACCGCCATGATGCTCCTACCCCGCTGGAGGAGGGTCACCCCTCGTCGGTGTCATCACGATGCGGGAAGGTATGCTAACACGGCTCGACCACCCCCAGTCCAATTCGCCGACTACATCCAAGCGAACTCCCAGCTCTACTCGATGCGCAACGAGACGGACCTCTCTCCCTCGGGTCTCGCCAACTTCATCCGCGGCGAGCTCGCCTCCAGCCTGCGGTCGCGGAAGCCCTACAATGTCAACCTGCTTCTCGGCGGCGTCGACCCCATCACACAGAAGCCAGCGCTGTACTGGCTGGATTACCTTGCGTCGCTGGCGCCCTTGCCATACGCCGCCCACGGCTACGCACAGTACGTTGAAGCACGCAAGCTGCCGAGCCCTGCCTGGTAGCTCCGAGGTTGTGGGGAGAGATGCAGACACAGCTAACGCGGGAATCCTAGATACTACTGCCTGTCGATCCTCGATAAACACCACCACCCCGACATCACACTCGGCCAGGGCATCAAGATTCTCAACATGTGCACGGACGAGCTGAAGAGGCGGTTACCGATCGACTTCAAGGGCATGACGGTCAAGGCCGTGACCAAGGACGGTATCGTTGACATAGAGTTCGACGACGACAAGGTTGTGAAGGCTGCTTGAGGCGGTGGCCTGCGGTGAGGTGATGACGGAGGGGAGAACGGGCTTTTCAACGATGGGTGTGAAGCAGCATCAGCGAAAGAGGCCTTGCCAGCAAAATGTACTACTAGACCGGGCTGGTAAATGATACAGGCATCAGTTCTATTACGAAGAATCCTTGTTTTTGGGCGAGGGCTTTTGACTCGTACTTTATATGTGATGATGGGCACAATAGCGGCGTACCCAGACATTGACCGGCATGTGGAACGAGAAGACGGCATTGATCATGAAGGCCGACAGTCAAGCCTTTCTTTCCTGCAGCCACAAGGCTGTCCCATAATCGGGCTCAACCATGCACGAGAGCGGTCACCGTGTCAGTCTGCGCGTGTGAGGCGAGCTGTTGCAACGAGAGTTGAGGGAGGGGGCGAGTGCTGAGGGCCACACCACAGTCTTGCCGCAGGCACAGGCATACTGTGAGTTTTGAAACGGGCGCCGGGCCAGGCCCCAACGGAAGGGATCACTTTGGTTCTCCCGGGAACCTTTTGAATCGTTCGTTGCTTTTCCTTTATCAGAAGAGACCGTCCCATCTTTCGCGTGTTTTGAAGAAAGTTGGGAAAAGTCAAGGAACAAGAGCGGACGGTTCCTAACCAAGGTATTCGTACCTACTCACTCACTCGTAGGTTGATGCGCCTGGATACATGCCTGCTCCAACAGTCTGAGCTGGGTGTAGCGCTTGACTCGCGCCATGGTACGTTTCCCTTTGTGAGAGTCGAAGCTGACTAGTCTCTACACTTTTCTTTTTTCCGTTCTTTATTGGGCGCCAGCGGTGGCTCGGCTGTTCCGATGCGTCGAAAACGAGCCAAGTCTTTTGGTGTTTGTGTCTCGCCGGCCGCCAGATGCGCAACATTGTTTTGCCGTTTGAACTCGAGGCTGTATACGTCGCGCAGGGGATCCTTGACCCTAATAGGTCGGTGATCCTAAGAGGCCGGGAGGGATGAGGGCCGAGCAACTCAACTCTCCTTCCACCCCCACGGAATGACGTTTACTGTCTAGGCAGAAAGTTCAAAGCATTGCATTGATAGGTCGCTACATTGGGAGGCGACCGTTCCATATGCATGTTGCATGAGGATGACGGTGGTAGTCATACTTTTATTTTTATTTTTTATAGAAATGACAATGAGGGACATCGAGGACATCGATAGCGACCATGGAGAAAGGTGTGGAGCGTGTTGGCACGGTGGGGCCCTGCTGTTCTGCTCGTCCAGTTGATGGTGTGTTTGGTTTCAGTGTTAAGCCACCTCTCGTCACTTGGGGTTTCGGTAGCCGTAGGTATTGCTCGGACTCCGCTAGCCTACCCGAATGGCAGCTTATCTTTCGTGACAGTAAAGACTGGACTGAATTGCAGAACCCGCCTTAGGTTGGCTGTGCCTGAGGATCTTCTCGGTTTGTTTGGACATGCCTTTGCGGTCTTTGGTTATCCCATAGGGAGGCTTGGCCGGTCAACTCGCAACCAATGTCATTCGGTTTGTCGCCACTTGGCCACTTGCCTCCATTTTGCTGACTCCATTGCGGGGCACCCTGTAACCCCGAACTTGACCACTTGTCTTGCTTTCCCGGGCAACACTCCCGATACCCAACCGGGCCAGCCAGCCCAGCCAAAGTCGAGCATCCGAACTCCCCAGCCTTCCAAAATGTATATATATATATATATATTTATCAGTGTACAGTACGGTGTACAGTACGGATAGTCTTATCAAAGTTTTACAGCCCTGGTCCATGGTTTTATTGAAAGCGGTCTCTTACACTGCGAGCACTGCATCGCTACACTTTGGAACATTGCCGACAGACCATCTAACGTGGGAGTGCGCGCAGCATATCTAGGTGTCGGAAAGCGTTGCCGTGCAAGGCAAGATTCAGGGTCCTGTTCGTGGGCGGGCCGGAGCGCCATGGACGTGACGTTTGTTTGCATCAGCTGAGGTATGGCATTTATTTACCTGTTGGCGCCAGGTGCCGAAAGTGATACGTACCTCGTTTTGGGGTAAGTAGATACTGGTGTACAGGTAAGGTACTACACAGTATTTCCTTCCACCTCTGGTTCCTCTATAAAGAAGCTGCCATGGGATTTGTTCCCGTCCCTTCCCTCTTGTTCCGTCTAGCAGGATGCCGAGTAACACCTGCCAAGGTATATCTGCAAGGCGGTCACTTCTAAAGGTCGCACAGGTGCACGATGATAGTAACACAGACCTAGAAAAAGACAGCGAGAGAGGAAGAGGGAGTACATGTAGGTAACGAAAGATTAGCACAACAGGGGGAAAACTTGGCCGCTGTTGGCTGTAGATACGGTTTAGCGTGGACTGTCACCTCACATGTCATCATCCTCTGGTCGCCCACCCGGTAGAAAGCAGGCGCATGCTACACGTCCTTCAGGGTGGCCAATCCGGTGCCTTGCTTGTCCACCCCTTGGCGGGGGGTAGCGGATGACGGAGCCTGGAGCCTGCCTGTCTAAAGGGGCCGCCCGAGCGGTGGGCGGGCGTCCCTACATGCCCAGGTAGATACTGGGCTCAGTGTTGTCAAGGCCCCTGAGGGGCGAGCCCGTCTTCGACTTCTCGACTCACCTCAAGCGGGCAGGCGCGGAAATGGGTGAGTGGGTGGGAGGAAGGCGTAAAAGACAACAAGGGAAGGTGAAGGGGGGAGGCGCCGTCGAATTTTTCTTTGGGGGGAGGGGGCGGGCAGGTGCCGCCTCGTGGTGCAGTGCCAGGGCCAGTGCCAGCGCCAGTGCCATTCCAGCAATAGCACCCACCATTACCAACGTAGGTACTGCGTACTGTAGGTACTGTACCTACTGTACCTACCTAGTTTACCTAGACGGCAGGGGTGTCTGGCCTTTTCTGGTGGATTCCGACACAATCTCAAACCAATTTTTTTTTCTCCCCTACCTACTTCTTGCCTCCTCCGATCTTCAAATCCCTTTTTCCCTCCCACACCTCCCCTCCCACACCTCCCCTCCCACAAAACTCTTCCCACCTCACAAAAAAGGGATTCTTATTCCTTCGACCCCCATCCTCTCACCGACACATCACTTTTCATCACTTGTTCTCTTGTCTTTCCTTTGAAGCATCTTGGGAAATACAAGGCTCTGAACTTAATCGTCGTGCGTCTTCAGCACAACGCGACTGCCTAATAGACGATTCCGAGAGACGAACATTTGGAAGTCGCCCCCGACTTTCGGTTTTTCATTTCTCTTTTCCATCCTTCGGTTTGCTTGTTTTTATTCCCTCACACAAAAACAACCGCGGACCGGCTTCCCTTTACTCGTATCTACTCTCTTAGCTGTCTTTTCAGCCTTTTCGAGAGCAACCCAACCCGACGATCTTGCGATACCCTTCTGTCGACATACGAAGCAACCCAACCAAAACCCCCTTCGACACTCGCGATCAAATCATCCATCATGGCTGATCAACTCAACATGTCTGGCCTGAACATCCAGGACCAGAACCAACCCCGCTCCTACATTCCTCCCCACATGCGTAAGATGAATGGTGGTCCTCCGGCTCCTGCTCCGGCGGCGGCAATGAACGGCGGCGGTGGTATCAACAACAGCGCTTGGGCTGGGTCAGTCTTACCCCCTCGATGGGGAATATCCTCATCTGTCCCTTCATCCTCAATCTGGGAACGACATGCGCTGACCAATCTCTATAGTAGAGGCCAACAGAATTTCGATGCTCGTGCGCCTGCTGGTGGTGACTGGCCTGCCATGGGCGGTCCCGGCGGCCCTGGAGGTCCTCCCGGCCCTCCTCCTGCCCAGCAGCAGTCCTTCCACCCTCGTGGTGGTCGCGGCGGCTGGCAAGAGGGCGGTGGCCGTGGTGGATACAGCGGCGGCGGCGGCTACAGCGGCGGCGGCCAGCAGGCTCGTGGCTCTGGCGACGGCCAGTGGCGCGACGGCAAGCACATTCCCGGCCCTGCCAACCCCCGCATCGAGCGCGAGCTCTTCGGTACTGGTGTCGACGACGCGTCCAAGCAGCAGACCGGTATCAACTTCGAGAAGTATGACGACATCCCTGTCGAGGCCTCCGGACACGACGTCCCTGAGCCCGTCCTCACCTTCTCCAACCCCCCTCTCGACGACCATCTCATCAGCAACATCGAGATGGCCCGCTACAAGGTTCCTACTCCGGTCCAGAAGTACTCGATCCCTATCGTTATGGGCGGTCGCGATCTCATGGCTTGTGCCCAGACCGGTTCCGGAAAGACTGGTGGTTTCCTCTTCCCCATTCTGTCCCAGGCCTTCATCAACGGCCCTTCTACTGTTCCCCCGAATGCCGCCGGTGGTTTCGGCCGTCAACGCAAGGCCTACCCCACGTCCTTGATTCTGGCTCCTACTCGTGAGCTGGTTTCCCAGATCTACGAGGAGTCTCGCAAGTTCGCGTACCGCTCCTGGGTTCGCCCTTGCGTCGTCTACGGTGGTGCCGACATCGGTTCCCAGCTCCGCCAGATTGAGCGCGGCTGCGATTTGCTCGTTGCCACCCCCGGACGTCTTGTCGACCTCATTGAGCGCGGTCGCATTTCCCTCCAGAACATCAAGTACCTTGTTCTCGACGAGGCTGACCGCATGCTTGACATGGGTTTCGAGCCCCAGATTCGCCGCATTGTCGAGGGCGAGGACATGCCCAACGTCCAGAACCGCCAGACGCTCATGTTCTCGGCCACCTTCCCCCGCGACATTCAGATGCTCGCCCGCGACTTCCTGAAGGACTACATCTTCCTCTCTGTCGGTCGTGTTGGTTCCACCTCCGAGAACATCACCCAAAAAGTCGAGTACGTCGAGGACGTCGACAAGCGTTCTGTCCTCTTGGACATTCTCCACACCCACGGTGCCGGTCTCACTCTCATTTTCGTCGAGACCAAGCGTATGGCCGACTCTCTGTCCGACTTCTTGATCAACCAGAACTTCCCCGCCACCTCGATTCACGGCGACCGCACTCAGCGTGAGCGTGAGCGCGCTCTGGAGTTCTTCCGTAATGGTCGCTGCCCTATCCTGGTTGCTACTGCTGTTGCCGCGCGTGGTCTTGATATCCCCAACGTCACCCACGTCGTCAACTACGACCTGCCCACTGACATTGACGACTACGTCCACCGTATCGGTCGTACTGGTCGTGCCGGAAACACCGGTCACTCCACTGCCTTCTTCAACCGCGGCAACCGTGGTGTCGTCCGCGAACTTCTTGAGCTTCTTAAGGAGGCCAACCAGGAGGTTCCCAGCTTCCTCGAGACTATTGCCCGTGAGTCTTCCTACGGCGGTGGCCGTGGCGGCCGTCCTCGCGGTGGTGGCCGTGGACAGGGTGCCAACCGCGACTTCCGTAAGTTCGGAGGCGGTGGCGGCGGCGGCGGCGGCGGCTTCGGAGGTGCCCCTGGTGGTGGCTTCAGCGGCGGCGGTGGTGCTGGCGGCTACGGTGGTAGCGGAGGCGGCGGCGGTTTCGGCGGCCCCCCCGCTGCTGGCGGCTACGGTGGCGGCGCTGGCGGCGGCTACAGCGGCGGTGGTGGTGGCTACGGCGGTGGCGGCTACGGCAACCCCGGTGGCCCTGGAGGAAACTCTTCCTGGTGGTAAACACATTTCCATCATGACGACTGGCGACTGTGATGCACACGGAGGCCTCACAACATCTCGCCATGCAGTTTCTTTGACAGGCTGCGAGTTTTCGATGTCTCATTTTTCTTTTGGTTTGCGCGCATGGGTCGACATGGTACGCATTCATCACGCTTTTTCTGCATTTCAACTTTTTCGACACGGCGACATGATCCCGAGAGCCGACGGTTGTGCGTCTCATTTCTCGACGAGAAGCATCATCGGGTGTTCGGACAGGCATCGGCATCGATAGAGAGCATTTCTTTGATTTTGCTGGACCGAAACTCCATGATACCCTTAGACCGACATTGGGAAAAGCTTTGAGAATCGACAGGGCTGCATGACAACACACATGCGGTGTGCTGCAGCGTGGCCGGATCTATGGATACACGACACGGTTCCTGGATCTGCCTACGCATTACGAAGATCATGTTCTGCTTTTCTTCCAGCGTTTCCCAAAGGGCATATTCGACGCTTTTCGATGATAGAAGGGTCATGCATTTCGCCGTGCATACAATAGACAAAAGTGGATTTCTCGGTCGTCTGGTCATCATCGACGCGCCGCCGCAGGTCTGCCTTCGGGGCAAACAAGGCAGGGCAGCGATATTGAGGACAAGGCGGCATCATAGACTGGACTGGTAATGGAAGGTTCGGATGGACGGTCGACAGGACGGTTAATCACGAGACGTATTGAGAGCGGGAACCAAAAGCCCTCCCAGGCACACAGATTTGGGATTACAACAGGGAGGGGTTACAAAAGTTCTTGCTCTTAATCGGTAATGGCCACACATGGACGTGGTCTTCAGCTCCTGCAATAAAGAGGAATTGCGGGGGGCTGGAGGCATCAGAGACTTCGGTCTTGGGTTCGGGGCGAGGCGGCCGATCAAGGTCATCCCCTGGTAGACAGCCAGTCTGGACTGAGAAGTCCCAATAAAAACAGATTCTGATACAAACATTTTTTCGTGGATAAATACTTGTGCAACGTGAGGTTTAGCGGGTGTGTTGCGACCCATTACAGTGACAGGATGGAGGCGAGTTGGACAAAGAGGCCAAACACCTCTTGAGCCTCGAATATCGGGCATGCATCATCGAACAAGAGACTCGTTGTTGCCATTGTCTTGACGCGGCGGTTGCTGGGTAGACGAGTGAAAGATGCAAACCTGAATCCGGTTAATTTGGAAAGGGAGTCAAGGAAGTATTTTTGACTTGCGCGGCATCTGCAGTTATCTCTCTCGTGTAATGTTTATTTCAATACCGAATACAGAGTGGAAAGAGCTAATATGGGTGTCTGCGTCTGAGGGTTGGGGAATGGGGTCCGGAGAAGCCAACTAGTTCCATAGGCAGTTACGTAAGGCCGGGGCATGGAAGGAGTCCAGATAGCGGAGGTATCTAGGGTGCTGTAGGTGCGAGCAAATAACACCGAAAAACAGTGCTTGAAACCTCGAACCCGTGGTTTGGGATGCCAGTCCAAGGTACGGATAAAGGAGTACGTGGACTTTGGGAAATAGCTGTATTTAGTTTGTGGTGCTGTGCCGGACTTTCCTGGAAGTTTCCTAAGCCAAGGTGTGGGCGGCGGCAGACTCTTTCACTTTTAGTGGTGGATGTCAGCCTGACGCGCTCCCCCAAATCGTGAGCCGCGCTCCGTGCCTCGCTTTTGGAGAGCTGCATAGCAGCGGAATCTGAACATCAGCAGCTGGTCTGGGCGGTCGGAAAAGTCCAACCCAACACAGCACGTCACATCAAAAGTCCGGTCCATCATCCACTTCCTTCAATTCACCCAACCCGCGCCATAATTTCCTTTCACCAACACCCCATCCCTTAATTCGAACAACCTCACAGCTCCATAATCGCGACACTAACGCCTACTGCCGCATTCGCGTGACGAGCTAGATGACGCTGGACCAATGATTTCAACCCATCCGGATATACTCTGAATCATTGACTACCGCCAATTGACCAGCCTCACGCCACCCTTCGATGTCGCCGGCTTCTCCCAGTTCCACTGCGGGCGGCGCAATGTCGGACGCAGAGGCGCCTACTTCTCCTGCGCGCGGCGATGAGGGCAAATCCTTCCTCTCGCAGGCCATGACCGAAGACGACGACACTCGAATGATGGACGGCACACCCGAGCCAAGCGAGAAGGCATCAGGCCGCGGAAAGGGCAAGAATGCAGCAAAGGAATCATCCAGCAACATCACTGGCAAGATTCGGCACCTGAAGAAAGAGGACGGCGAGCCGCTCTGGCGCAAGGACATCCAATACGACTTTCTCAAGGCCATCTTCGATGACGAAACAGCCGTCTTCACGAACTCGTACGAGCCCGAGAGACCCCGCCAGAACTTTGCCGATCTCTACATCGACACCATGTCGCGAAGCAGCAAGACGAGCAAGGTTCTTCGCGACAAGCTCCTTAGCGACCGCACTGCAGCAAAGGGTATGGCCATGGTCTGCCTGCTGGTCAACATCGGCAGAATGAACACCACGCTCAACTGTAAATCCATCTCCTTCATGGGCCCATCGATTGCCACCCGCTAATACTTCTACAGTCTTCCCCGAGATGCGAGCCCAATTGCGAACATACCACGCCATCCCCTCCCTCCAGGCGCACCAAGATGCGCATGCCTACAAGCAACTCCAGGATGCTCCGAGACTAAAGTCCATCCTCAAGGGTGGCGCCGAGGACCGCGAAGAGCCTGGCAGCCTCAACAAGATCAAAGCTCGCGATGTTCCTCGAACGAACCCCGTCAATCTGCTCTTCGTCATCTGCCAATCGGCCGCAAAGATCGCCGAGCTGCATTTCCCTCCCGGACGAGAGTTCCACGATCTGGTCATGAAGACCAACTATACTAGCGTGTCCCGCGCCAAGGCATTCCTTTGGATCATGTGGTTCTACCTCGAGTCCGATTTCACGGAAGAAGGCTGTGACGAGAATCCCTTTGGCCCGGGAGTCGACTACGGCGTGGACGTTGCTAACCAAGGCGTGCCGAACCTCATCGAGATGACGCCAGAGGAGGAGGCAGCGGAGAACGTCGACACGGCGCTGGAGATCAAGTTTGGCGAGGAGAAACAGAAGATGCGCGCCAAGATTCTAGAGGCAGATCAGGCATATCTGGCCGACAACCAAACAAAACGTGGCTCCAGGACATCTCGTGTCATGGCAGAAGATGGGCCAGCCATCTTGCCTCGCATCCGCCCTTCGAAGCACGAGTCTGACATGGATAGCGTTCGTTCGACGCCGCCACCCAAGGCTTTGGCACGCGGGCTCGGGGGCTCAGCTCGACGCGGGGGTGCACCGCTCAAGTACCAAATCTTCGAGGCTTCGTCCCCGGCGGGCCCTTTGCATGGCTCCGCGGAGGGCATCGTTGCCAGAAAGCCCCGGCCGCCGACAGCACACCAAATTGCGGTGGAGAGGAACAGAAACCAACGGGTTGAGTACATTCTTGATCGCGGCTACCGCAAAGAGTTACATAAGGCGAAGAAGAAGCGGCACCAGGGAAGCACTCTCTACCGAGCTTTTATGCGCATCAAGCAAATCGAAAACCCGTTCGAGGACAGCGACCCGGAAGACGACCCCCGTCTGCAGCTGGCAAACAACGATGGGAGCGCTGGGCCCTTCAGACAAAGAGGTATCGGGGGTATCGCGCCCCTGGCATCAGAGAGCGACGACTTCGGCGAAGAGGCGAATGCGTATGCCTCAGCGTTGAGACGTACCTCGCGGCGATTGAAACGATGGGATGCCCATGAGGGACCTCCCCTCGGGGTCGTCCCTCCCAGGAAGAAGAAGAAGGCCAACGGCGAAACCAACGGCAACGCCAACGATGATGCGGGTGACGTGACCATGGACATTGACGCGCAGAGAGCCTCAGAGATGAGGGAGGACTCACAGACCCAGGCGAACGGCGATGCCAATGGTGACGAGACGCTCGGCGACATCACGATGGGAGACATCACCATGGACGATGGCGACGACGCCGACAAGACGGCTGCCGCCGACGACGACGAAGAGCTGGACGATATGGATAGGTCTCTGCTAGGTCTTGCCGCCGAAGACGTCGAGGATTCTGCCTCTGAGGATGAGTAGAAAGCGCCTTGGGTCTCTCGTCTTCTTTTTCGGCCCGCGCGGGAAATTGGATGAGCACCCCGATGGCAATCAATACACAACGAACGGCGCTCGCGCCTTCCTTCTAGTGAGGCCTGCGCCAGCATTGCCGGGGCTCTGCGGAGCGTTTCTTTGTCCCGCTTTCTCGGTTTGGTCGTTCCTTTCTTCTTGTTCTTTTCCTAGACTTGTGGGCGTCCAGGTTGTATACTAGCAGCACGAACAAGACAATATCAAAATTGGGTGCGAAGGGTTCGCAAACAGAAGTGGGGGACGTAGACATCAGAGAAGCTAGGGAGGGGAGGTATTTCTATAGGAAGCGCATTGAGGTTCTCCCCGTCTTTGAAGGAATTGGTCTTCTTGCTCATGGTTTTTCTTTGTTTTGTTTTTCAGCTCATTACACGCCGTGCCGATGCTCGCGGCATGGGAGTTCAATGGACAGTTATACACATGACACAGTTCCCCGTGATGTGTTTAGCATTTCTTCGTATGCCTTTTAGTGTGACGTCGGCCACAGAGATGGACGGTTCATTCTGTGTCGATTGTAGGTTCGTGGAAAAGGGCGTCGAGGGAGGCGTGGAATAGGCCAGCAGAATACCGGAGAGAGGGGTGTTCACGTCCGGCTTTCCCACAACCCGGAGATATCGGTAGTCGAACCTGAGAATGCTCGGAGCGGGTTGCTCGACGTGTTTTCCCCCAAGATTAAGTGTTATTATGGACATGATCGACACTCATCCACGACCCCCTTTCCTCAGCCTCTTTGGTTCTCTTATGTGGTAGTACAGGTATATTTGGTGAAGTGTTGTCAACTCAGCATGTCAAGGGTGGGGGGACGACTTCTCCTGTTCGTGAGCGGCCCGCCCTGAGTGAAGCCTGCCAGAATGACCACAATACCGAACATCGCTCTGCAATTCTGGAGACGGGCCTATCCATATGGGGGTTGATTGTTGCCGCGTGTACATGGGGCATATGGGAGACCTCCTTAACAACCGCCGAGTCATTCTGTTTCGAACGGCAGGGGCCAATGACACCATCGAGTTCCCAAACTTGCATCAAACGTCGTACTTCCGGGCCATCGAGGAATGTCACATCGGAGTTAACCACCAAACGATACGAGGCGTAGCGCGAGTTGTTGATCCAGACCAGGCGGCTTGACTAAATGACCGCAGCCAGGCCCAGGGGGCTACCGTGTATGCATGTTCCGACGAGTGTCTGTTCGCCTTACGTGGCTGCGACGGCCTTGGCTCGAGGCGCGTGAGAAGTTCCGCTCGTCTACTTCCTAGGCGGCAGCCAGAGTGCGAAGCTGCCGATGCAGACGGACAAAGACTGATGAGTGTTTGCAAGCAACTTGGACAAAACTCTGGAGCAACTGGCGACACGACCGAGGGTCTGATGGGCTGAGGGCAGTACTAAAACGGGAATACGCTGCACTACCGCATAGCTCGACACTATCGAGGTTGCCCGAGCTTCCAGGCGATGTGCCGCTGCCCATGGGCAGTTTGATGCTTAAAGACAGGGCGACACGCCCAAAAGGTATGCATCCAATCACGGGTCTTGGACAGTGGCCGGCCGTCCTTGTTGAGGGTCTGTCGGTCCTGCGGCTATCTGCCGAGAAGCCGATGATCTGTTGAATCTAGCAAAGAGGTTTCAGGTTTCCTTCTTGGGTTCCAGGTTCACTTCACGTGGTTACCGAGGCACCTGTTCAAGGCGGCTGGTTTCTCGTGAGGTCGCCAGGTACACAATAATAGCGATACAATTAGAAAAAACACAGTATAAAAAATAACTCGACGTAGTTACAGTGTTGGAGCCCCTAACGAGCTGTCCAGCCGCCGTATCTCGGTATCACCCGGTCACCAAGCACGGTGTAACTAGGTAGGTAGCCTTGAAGGCGATGGATGTGAGAGGGTAGGGCTTAAGTCCTTGCCGACTAAGTCCGCCAATACTCTCGTATCGTCGGAACCGTTTCGGCCAACAGGTGTCAGAAGAAAGAGTTTGTGCCAAGATGACGGGGAGAAATGGGGCACATGGCCCAGGGGTGGGGGGAGTTGACTTGGTTTTTTTTTCTCATCCCGATTTTTCATGATCACGACCGGGGTGGGGGAGGGTAAAGAGTCGGTTCGGAATCCGCCAGTCGCCAAGAGTAGCTTATTCGCCGGCCATCTCGAGCAGTGCATAGATCTCACTTCCTCTATGATGCGATAAGTTGGGATGATATCGAGGCAACCGAGCAGCTTTACTTACGTTGTCCTGCCCGGGACGTGTTGATAAGTCTTAAAAAGGTACTAATTCCAGGCGTATCCCTCATAGAGTCGCTCACGTTACACATGCTTTCCAAGTGTGTTAACTATTGCTTACAGAGGAATACCTGGTTGCATTCCCACCCCCTCTTCCTCTTGCTCAAAGGGGGGTGGCGGGTTCGATCACGGGTCCGTGGATTCCAGCGGAAGTGTGTACGTCAAATAATCTTTCCATGGGGGTGGTTGGCTCCAGTGATTGGGTCCGCTCTGCTACACACGTGTATTCGTTAACGATCGGTAAAAAGTTAAGCTCGGACCACTCTCAAAACATCAATGTTTCTGGATGGCTTCGTCGCGAATTTCCAATATGCCTGGCCTTCAGCAACTGCGACATATGCAGGAGCCATTTGCAGATATTTTTGTTGTATCCCTTGCCTTGGGTCGTGCGCCAGTGATTGGACGGTATCCTGCCGTTGTCAGAAATAAATAGGATAGGGTGATGAGAGGGGTTCGTCTGATAACGAGGCGCTGACTGCGACGTCTCTGTAAACGCCTTGCAAATGATTATTATTCAGCCCGCAAGGCGGCTCTATTGCATCAGTAGGCGGCAGGGATCTGCAAAATGGCCATGGAAATACGAGATGGCTTCTAAGTGTGGCCTCAGCAGCTACATTGGGCAAGGCCATTATGACCAGCGTGCATGTCACCGGTGCATGCCATTGAGAGATGCGACCGTGGCAGCAGGAGGCAAATTTGGGTCGATGTATCCGTACCTATGGATACATAGCAATATATACTATGTAGGTGTTGTAGCAGAGGATAGGTATCCGTGCCGTCGTGTGCTTGATGGGCCTATGTTTGAAAGGCAAGTCTGGCCCGGGATGTTGAGAGTGTTTAAACTGATGTTGCAATCCAGTTCAGTTGCACAGCTTTCTTTCCCGCTGGTTATGCATAACACTTTGGGTGCACTAGGGAGAGATTTGTTGGTTGGCGCGCTGGCTAGTCTGGGCAGGAAAGGATTCCTCTCCTAGGTAGTTAGTTTGCCGAGCCGAGCCATTGTCGGTCCGGTGGTGCGAAACTACCTACCTACCTACATACAGTACGGATACTTGCCCTAGTATTCGGAAAATGGCATCGGCTATTTGCATCCGCATTTGCATTGCAGTCTTGTCTCGATTACGTCGACATGCGCTTGCCGATAGTGGGCACCTTCTCGCCTCGTGCTAGTCGCATCGTGGCATCCAGCAACCCCCCCGTCTCCTCCTGCCCCATCTTTGTCCCGTTTCGTCATGTGCCGGGCCCCCTTCCCTTTTCGTTTTCCTTTTTCCTTCCTGTTGTTTTGCTATGGCCATCCCGGACGTGCACTCCGTACCTGCCTACCTGCCTACCTGCCTACCTACCTGCCTACCTACCTAGGTACTTACTCAGTAGAAAATGAATCAAACAAACCAAGCAAAGCAGTCGCAGCTCACTCTTTCCGCTCTCGACAATCAGGTTTAGGGAGGGGGTTTCCCATCCTTGCCTGCCGGAGTAGGCAGTCAGTCTTGCGTAGCATCTGTACGTGTGCCGTACCGTACATATTCACACCTGCCTAGTCACAATTGGTCCCCACCTGGCATCCATATCCATATCCGCTTCTGCTGGTGCTGATACTAGTTAGTGTAGGGTTGGATTCCTTCTCGGGGGAATAGGACGAATACCCATCTCCTTGGCCCGGACAACCCGTAATATGCATGCCCATCTGCTGCGCTGCTGTCGAGGGTCCTATTTCGCCCACGTCCCATAACTGTCGCTAATCTCCATCATAACACGTCCTATCTCCCCCCCCCCCTTAAGACCGCCCGTAACCGACTACGTCTTTGACTTTTCTGCTCCTACTAACCGTTGCCTCTTGGCTTCCTTCTCACACCGTTCATAGTCCCCCCCTACCTACCCATTCCCTTCCTTGCCTTATTAGTTTCTCCAGAATTTGTCACCACACCCGAGACGTATGTCGATAGGCTTCCCCTGCTGTTTGTAAATAGGTCAGGCCCTGGGATGCACATCTGCCCGTACTGCCACGAGCTGTTCTCTCCCCAGTGACGGACGTAAGCTTCTAGCTCCGGTCAAACAGCAAGCGTAGTAAACCTCGCCCATTTCATCAAATCAGTTTTCCGCCACTCAGGAAGCAATACCCGGCTTGTTTTACTGTTCCTTCCACCTGAGGCTCCAAACAGGCTTTAAAGTCTAAAGCCAAGGGACCACCAGCCAAATAGGACTCACATGAGTCTTCTGTCAGAGTAGGTATGGCAGACAAGGACGAGAAGACCAACATCACGGCCCCCGACCCACAGGCCGCTGCTGTTGAGCCCATCGCGCCCAGCGCCAAGGAAGACACCGCATTCACCGTCGACATCGACAAGGCGGATGAGGAGGATGAGGGTTCCCAATTCAACGAGAAGAGACCCAGACCCGGCCTGAAAGCAACCAAAAGCCATGCTACTGACACCAGTATCGCCACCACAACTGCCACACGTCGTCAGCCCGAGAGCAAGCCATGGTACAAGACACCAAACCCACTGAGATGGGGCGGCATCCCACCCGTCCCCGAAGAGAAGATTCTGTCTCGGGAATACAAGGCCGGCTTCTTCAGCCTGCTGACCTTCCAGTGGATGGCCCCTATAATGAGCGTGAGTGAAGTTGCCCAGTCCAGTGCTGACATGAGATCGAAAGGCTTCGAGCCATGTCGGGTCGGGCCGTTCCAAATGTGCGAGCCGGTGTGCTGACTTTGCAATCGTAGGCTGGCTACAAGCGACAGCTGGAACCAAACGATATCTGGGCTGTCAATCCGGACAGAGCCGCGGATGTCATGACTGATAAATTCAAAGCTGCCTTCAAGAAGCGCGTCGACAGAGGAGACAAGTACCCGCTATGGTGGGCGTTGCATGAGACTTACTTTTTCGAGTTCTGGCTCGGCGGTATGCTCCAGCTCATGGCAACCGTCTTCCAGGTCATGTCCCCCTTCACCCTGCGCTATCTCATCCAGTTCGCAAACGAGGCATACAGCGCTTCTCAGCAAGGTTTACCGTCCCCACCCATTGGCACAGGAATCGGCCTGGTTCTCGGTGTCACCTTTATGCAAATCTTCCAGAGCTTGGGTACGAACCATTTCATCTACCGCGGCATGCTGATAGGAGGTCAGTCGAGAGCCGTCCTCATCAGCGCCATCTTCGAGAAGGCCATGTCTCTGTCAGGCCGTGCCAAGGCCGGCGGCATCAAGGAGCCAGCCAACGGCCCGCCAGTGGCTGAGAAGGGAAAGAATAAGGAAAAGAAGAAGGAAAACAAGTCCGACGCCTCCAAAGGCCCAGGCGTTTCGGGTGATGGAACCGGCTGGGGAAACGGTCGAATTGTCAACCTCATGAGTGTCGACACGTACCGTATCGACCAGGCCTCTGCTCTGTTCCACTTGTCATGGACCGCTCCGATATCCTGTATCATCACGCTGGTTGTCCTGCTGATCAACTTGAGCTATAGTGCTTTAGCCGGCTTCGCCCTCTTGGTCGCAGGCCTCCCTTTGTTGACGAGGGCCATCAGAAGCTTGTTCAAGCGGAGAGCGGCCATCAACAAGGTTACGGATCAGCGAGTGAGCTTAACCCAAGAGATTCTACAGTCAGTGCGCTTCGTCAAGTATTTTGGCTGGGAGAGCGCCTTCCTTGAACGTCTCGAAGCAATCCGGAAACACGAGATCCACGCCATCCAGATCTTGCTGGCCATCCGAAACGCCATCAACGCCGTCAGTCTGTCGCTGCCCATCTTCGCGTCCATGCTGTCCTTCGTCACGTACTCTAAAACGAACAACGCATTGAACCCCGCCCAAGTCTTCTCGTCCCTGGCTTTATTCAACGGCCTCCGAATCCCACTTAACTTGCTGCCCATGGTTCTCGGTCAGGTTGTCGACGCTTGGTCATCCATGAAGCGTATCCAGGACTTCTTGCTAGCCGAGGAGCAGGAGGAGGATGTTGTTCTCAGACCCGACGGAGAGAACGCCTTGGAGATGACAAGTGCCAGCTTCACATGGGAACGGACGGCGACACAGGAATCCGAAAAGACTGTAGCCGGTGCCGGAAAGGGCGCGAAGAAGGGCGCCCCTAAACCTTCAGCAGTATCAAAGGGCACCCCCAAGCCCGACGAGCCATTGACTTCGTCCGGGGACAGCACTGGCGATGAAGCTAGCACCCTTGTTGAGGAGGAGCGAGAACCCTTTAAGCTCCAGGACCTCAGCTTTGAGATCAAGAGAGATGAGCTGGTGGCCGTCATCGGCACGGTAGGAAGCGGAAAGACTTCTTTACTAGCCGCACTGGCGGGCGACATGAGAAAAACCTCCGGTGAGGTTGTGCTCGGCGCTTCCCGGGCATTTTGCCCGCAGTATGCCTGGATCCAGAATACCACGGTTCGCGACAACATCCTCTTTGGCAAAGACATGGATAAGGAATGGTACCAACAGGTCATCAACGCGTAAGTGACACACTCGGAATCTCCCCTACCACGATCTGTGCTGACTTAGAATTAGCTGTGCCCTCCGACCTGATCTTGCCATGCTGCCGAATGGCGACCTGACTGAGATCGGCGAACGTGGCATCACCATTTCCGGTGGTCAGAAGCAACGCTTGAACATCGCCAGAGCCATCTACTTCGACGCCGATATCGTACTCATGGATGATCCCCTGAGTGCCGTCGATGCTCACGTCGGACGCCACATCTTCGACAACGCCATCCTCGGTTTGCTGAAAGGCAAGTGCAGAGTGCTGGCAACTCATCAGCTGTGGGTTCTCAACCGATGCGACAGAATCATTTGGATGGAGGGAGGCAAGATCCAAGCTGTCGACACCTTTGACAACCTGATGAGAGATCACCGCGGCTTCCAGCAACTGTTGGAAACGACTGCGCAAGAAAAAGAAAAGGACGACGCTCCCCCAACCAACTTAACCGAGGCGCCCCAAGGTGACAAGAAGAAGAACAAAAAGGGCGCGGCTCTCATGCAGCAAGAGGAGCGTGCCGTCTCAAGTGTCCCCTGGAAGGTATATGGGGACTACATACGGGCCTCCGGATCGATTCTCAACGCGCCCTTCTTGTTCTTTCTCCTGGTCCTTTCTCAGGGGGCAAACATCATGACCAGTCTGTGGCTCTCGTACTGGACAAGCAGGCGTTATCCGTTGTCCGACGGGCAGTACATTGGCATCTATGCCGGCCTTGGTGCCCTTCAGGCAATCCTTATGTTCGTCTTCTCGCTTCTGCTATCCATCCTGGGCACCAAATCCAGCAAGGTCATGCTGCGGCAGGCTGTGACCAGAGTCCTCCGCGCTCCCATGTCCTTCTTCGACACGACTCCCCTTGGCCGAATCACGAACCGATTCTCGAGAGATGTTGACGTGATGGACAACACCTTGACCGACGCCATGAGAATGTACTTCTTCACGTTGGCCATGATTTTGTCCGTCTTTGCTCTCATCATCGCATTCTTTCACTACTTTGCCATCGCACTCGGACCACTGTTTGTCTTTTTCATACTCGCGTCGTCCTACTACCGCGCGTCGGCGCGTGAGGTCAAGCGATTCGAATCGGTTCTCAGATCGACCGTGTTTGCCAAGTTTGGCGAAGGCTTGAGCGGTGTCGCCAGCATTCGAGCCTACGGGCTCAAGGATCATTTCATCGGTGACCTGAGAAAAGCCATTGACGAGATGAACTCCGCGTACTACCTCACTTTCTCGAACCAGCGTTGGCTTTCGACTCGCCTCGACCTGATTGGCAATCTGTTGGTCTTTACCGTCGGCATCCTCGTCGTGACCTCGAGATTCAATGTGTCGCCCAGCATTGCAGGCCTGGTCCTTAGTTACATCCTCGGAATCGTGCAGATGATCCAGTTCACCGTGCGTCAGCTTGCCGAGGTCGAAAACGGCATGAATGCTGTCGAGCGAATCCAGTACTACGGCACCCAGCTCGAGGAGGAGGCGCCTCTGCACACCATTGAAGTCCGGCCTTCGTGGCCGGAGAAAGGCGAGATCGTATTCGACAATGTTGAGATGCGGTACCGCGCCAACTTGCCCCTTGTGCTTTCCGGCCTTTCAATGCATGTGCAAGGAGGCGAGCGTATCGGTATCGTTGGCCGAACTGGTGCGGGCAAGTCGTCTATCATGTCCACTCTCTTCAGACTCGTCGAGTTGTCCGGAGGCCACATCACCATCGACGGTGTCGACATCTCGACGATTGGTCTGCATGACCTGCGATCCCGTCTGGCCATCATTCCCCAGGACCCTACCCTCTTTAGGGGCACTGTTCGGTCCAATCTTGATCCGTTCAGCGAGCATACAGACCTGGAGTTGTGGTCCGCCTTGCGACAAGCCGATCTCATCCCAGCGGACGCCAACCTGGAAGACCCCAGGTCCAAAGATTCGTCTGTCATTCACCTCGACTCGGTTGTCGAGGAGGACGGTCTCAACTTCTCCCTTGGGCAACGGCAGCTCATGGCTCTGGCGCGCGCCCTGGTTCGCGGCAGTCGCATCATTGTTTGCGACGAGGCCACATCCTCGGTCGATATGGAGACGGACGACAAGATCCAAAACACCATTGCCACGAGCTTCAGGGGCAGGACTCTGTTGTGCATTGCACATCGGTTGCGCACCATTATCAACTACGACCGCATCTGCGTCATGGATGCCGGCCGGATCGCGGAGCTGGATACGCCACTGGCGCTGTGGCAGCGGGAGGGGGGTATCTTCAGGAGCATGTGCGACCGCAGCGGTATTAGGCTCGAGGACATCCGCAGTGCGAGTGAGAGCATAAGGCCAGAGATTCAGGAGGCTCAGTCCAATCAGAGTGGCTTGTGAGGTGACGCTTACGCGAAGGAGTGTTACCAAGGAAAGTTAGAGGTCATGTAATAAAAAAAAGGGTGAGATAAGGGAATCTAAAAGGAGAGAATATGTAATCATTGGATACCGGCGTTTTGTGTAAGCCAGTTTAACTCATACCAGCCCAGAGTCTTCTGCATCAAGCCCTCGGTTCTTGTATACTGTCAAATCACGTTAGACCTAGAAACCCAATAGGGGGGGAAAGAGACACGACGTTTCGCTAAAGGTCTGACAACTTACGGCACAGAGTCCCTTGTGGCATCGTACCGCCGCCGCCACCCTGGGCACCTGGATGCTCCCGATGTCTCGGCTACGTGCATGACACCGAGCGGAGAGAGCAAGACAAGGACAAGACAGGTCGTCAACTTTGACGAGGGCCCGCAGTACTTTTTTTTGGAGGGCTTTCCGGGCCTCTCTCTCTCTCTCTCTCTCTCTTGGGTGGTACAGAACATAGTGTGCTGCTGCACGACGTAGCACGAGATATAACGGGTGACTGGCATTGCCGGAAGAAGCGAGAATGGAACAGGGAGAGAGAGAGAGAGAGAGAGAGAGAGAGAGAGAGAGAGAGAGAGAGAGAGAGAGAGAGAGGTAGAGGAACGAAGTTAGGGCAGATCGGCAGACCGGGACGGGCCAGACGCACGCGATTC